>JBCAUG010204078.1:0-34934 GCA_038406175.1 Haplosyllis leylae | reverse complement strand
CGAATTCAGGGAATCTGAGAAATCACTGAAGCATGAATTGGGTTCAGTATAAGGATCTGCTCTGTTGCCTGTGGCTCCGTGGTCTAGTGGTATAATCTCTGTCTCTTACACAGGAGATCTTGGGTTCCAACCTCACATTGCTCATTTTTAATTTTTAATTTCTTTTGTCACTGAATTCAGTGAAACCATTTAGAGAAAACTCCATTGTTATGCTATAAATTACCAAAATCATTGAAGGTATCATGCAGAGATAGAAGCTTTAAAATGTCTGGATGCAAGAAAGGTTTTGCTAATGAGAAATTGCCTACCTAACTTTTTATGATGGCAAAGATAACCTGGTAGTAATAGATAATAATATTTTGAAAGCGAAAGTACTGAAAATTATTTTTCTATTTATCACTATCAGAAGGAAATACTCGTTGTTTATTGCCGTGTTGTTGCATTGTATATTGAACTTGGTGAGATATTTGTTTTGTTTTGGACCCAACATACAATAATCCTCTCCGGTTAATTTAGTTCGTCTTTCGACTATTGCGTTTTGATCGTGTTTGAAACTGGGACGAGTTGAGGTCTTTGCATGTATTCTCGTTTTTCATGAAATCTTCACAAGACTTCACTTTTGTTAGGTCTAATGAACAGCTAAATTTAGTCCAAAAGAGACTTTCCCAGCTAAATTCAGTCAAGGAAATTCTTTTTACTCCATGAACACAATGTAAGTACCTTGCGTAAAGGATTTCATGAAAAACTGTTTTTCGCAAAATAGTTTTAGATAGTACGAAGGTTTTTCAAAAAAAAAAAAAAAAAACTAGCCAAAAGCAGGCAACTTTTCTCGCTAAATTTAGTCATGGAAGACATGTGTGTTCTTAACTCCATTTGAAAAAAATATTAAATTTAAGAAAACCTTAAATTAAGAAATCCCTAAAAATTGTATATTGACTGCCTTGGTGCTTTTCTCCTTTAGCAACTTTTGGAAAAGTACTTTTGTGGTCAAAACCTTCCCATAAAGTGTCATTTATCACTTTCGTAATAATATAAATGTCAGTTTCTAATAAATCAGTGTATTTATACTTTTTTGAACATGAAGTGACGCCTGAAGTAATGTCCTCTCAACTAAGGCTAATACCAAAGCACATTTTTATTCATGGGAAATAGATGCAATTTGATGTAGTAATTTGGTGGATGCCAAATCCTCAGTCATATGTGCGATATAATCATGCATACTCTCCGGTCTTGCAAACAGCTGTCAAAAATCTGCTCAAAAAAACCACAATGGTTGATAAAGCATTTCCATACTAAAATGAAATAAATTCAATAGTATCAGCTAGAACTCTTTTCCACCCAAGACAGAATGCTTGAAATAAAAAGTACAAGAAGAAAATAAGGAAAAGTCATGAGGAACTAGGGCATAAATGTGGGCATTGAGACAGGTAAAACCTCGCCCTTTGCCAGATATGGTTCAGAGGATTGCCCTACGTACTTTTGTCACCACAAAACTTTTATCAACAATTGCATGAATTTGAATAAAGCGTCTTTACAAATTGTATGTCAGTTGCACAAAGATGTTCCAGCGAGGGGTTGGGAATATCGCGACTGATTTTCAATTTTCTTTTGCGCTGTGGGCCAAAATGTCTGAAAGGTTAACATAAATGTCCAAAAAATACCTCTTTCTCGTAGTTTATCTTGGCTCTGGGTCAACCACAAAGTCACTACATACAAAAAATTGGGCTGGCAATATCTTTGAGATCTTCAGTCCGGCTGAAAAAAGTTTGTGAATGACATTTGGATGGGAAAATACGTCGCACATTCACCCAGTAGAAATTATAAATCACTACTGTATTTCTACTGGACTAACGGTTCGTTCTTCACACGGCAGTTGCCTTTTATTTCTGAATCAAATAGGACATTTTGAATTCTTTTCATGGAAGTACAGGACCTGAATGTACTCTTTTAAACATGAAATGAGAATCTTTTGATGAACCCCAGAAAAAAGGTGCTTTAGTATTCTGAATAAATAAAATATGCTCCGCGTTGAGAAAGGAAACAATTTTGCACCTGCATACAAAGTGTTTACTGTTTCAGAAGCTCAATTTGTCAGCTAAAAAAGTTACGAAATGATACAAAATTACCAGCTGTCGAGGTACTCCCATGTCCCGGGAATTATTTAAGTTCAACTGGTTCTTTAACTTTATATCTTCTCCGTCGTAATTTTAGACGACAATTTCAACCCTAATAGGAATTCCCAGACTCCTCTTGCCTCCCTTGCTCCCCGGGTTGTGTCATTTGAGTTACATACGGTGGACCCTTCCTAGATATGGAATTATGAAGTCAAATGAGAGCGTGCAAGCATGATAGTTATGAAGTGGATGTCAGTTTGAAGCAGGAGATGAAGCCCTTCTTGGAGCGGTAAGGTGGAGTGCAGGTTGGCAGGATAGATGACTAGATTACGGGGCCAGCAATGATCTGTACTGACACATAGACCTGCAGTAGAGGGACCTTTACCGTAGTAGTGAGGGACAGGGTGCGGGGGCCCTGGCCTCATAGTTCTGCCTTGCATGTCAACTCTGCTCTGTAACATCATCAAGAAATGGACTTTGGCTGGGCTAAATCTCCTCTAATAAGAACTCCTGTAAGTATAGGGGATTGCAACATAGTTCTGATGGCTGTTCCTGTCCAGGTCTTGGATAAGAAGGCAAGAGGGGTTACAGCAGAGCAGCAGGACCTGATGGCTTTGTGTCAAGCTGGTTCCTCACTTCATCATCACACCCGAGATACAAGTAGAAATCCGTAATCATCTCTAAAGTAGCAGAGTGATGAACATTTCTAATCCTATGTTGCCTGAGAGAGGGAGATGGAAAGGGAAAGGTGTGATTAAGCAATCTGAAAAGTTGGCGGGTCACACCTGCACTAATATCTAATGTCCAAAGCTCGTGACAGGCATGTCAAGCTCATCTACCTAGATCAAAATATCACGAGATTGCTTCCACCGCAGCTTAAATATAAGCCACGAAGACTAAAAGGTCCAAGCATTTGTGGGCCACGGGAAGAAATAAGATCATTTCAAAGCTTAAAACCTCAGCTGAACTCCTCCTACAAGATTACAACGTCTGAAGACTCTTTGACAAAAATATCACATCACAACTGAAACATTTTGTGACAATTTCTTTTACAAAATCGAAACGATTGAAAATGATGGAAAATTTACTCGTCTACCGGGGAGGAAATTACACTGTTTAAGATTTTAAATTGGGATTGAACAGATAGTTGGTAGGACGTGTAATGTATTAAGTAGTGCGGGAATGTGATGGGTTAGACGGGTTAATCAGACAGCATGACAGGCAGACCCGTCCATCTCAACCCCTCCCTCAAAACTGCTTTGTTTCTCTGATTAGTTCATCTCACATCTACAATACTCTTTATCTTCTCTTATCATCTGTACTGTAATCAGTCTCAACGACTACGTAGCTACTGCAGTGCTGAGATCCTCTGGAAAGTTACAAAGTTGAACGAGGGGGTAATCAGTCAAACCTTTAATGACCACCCTGTAACTTAGCTGCTTTGACAAATCAAGTCACCGCTGTTGTCCGACTATCATGCCAACGGTATAGGCTTACTTCATGTGCGCCCCCCCAACTCAATCTGCCTTTATCTACATGGAAAACAATCAGTCAAATTTTAATGACGATACATTCTAATGCTGTCAAGCCCGTGAAAGATGAGAAGTTATAAGAGATCTTCAACTCAATCAGAGACTCCACGCACTCTAACCAATTCCTTTTCAACCAATTTGCCAATTCTTTACCTCAATTCCTTCATTAGATCTCATGCCTACTCAGACTCCCTATGCAGTGTACACGGTCACAAAAGGAGCTCTTTCCATAAATGACAGCCCTGGTTTGCTCCACGTAGAGTAATTATATTGTCACCCAGCACAAAAGTTGGATTATTGACTTTTGATGTGTTTGGAAGGCAGTTTCTAATGACTGCTTTGTGCAGGTTGCCATTTCTAAACCGCAGTTCTGGTTGAGACTGCTCGGTTTACGATTCCCTGTGGCAAAGTCAACCATCGCAGAGAAAGGACCAACCAACAGTCATTCAACACCTAGCATAGCCCTGGCCACAAACAAAGCCCCCAGAAAAGCTGGCCAACAACACAAATAAATCATGTTTTAATCAATTAAGCCAACGCACAATCAAACCCTGGGCAAGATCTGTATGCTTTTGGCGAGTGCTTAAGTAGCTTGCATCTTTAAAGGAAACTGTTGAAGACAAGCAAGAAAAGGCAGACTGCTGCAGAAATATTGCCTGACTTACAAAAGACGGGAAACTTGTCCTTCAATAGTTTTGGTTGATGGATAGAAATAATGCCCACTAAAGGAAGCACTGTCTAAATCGTGTTCTTAGATTGCAGGCATCCACTTAGGACGTCTCGCAGATAGCATTCATCGGCCTTCAAACCTACTAAATTCACCATTTGAAGATTAATGCATTCGTCTTGTTTCATTCTGCTGATGTGACGCAATTTAAAGTATCTGTGCATAAGCCAGATTAAATGCTTCTGCTTGAATAACATTGATCTATCTCAAAAAGTAAATCCATGTGGTACTCCACTGAGTTCAATATTTTCAAGCAAGCCAAAAAAGTTAAAACTTTTACCCCCAAAGTGTGTTGCTAAAAATGTGACATTTACCTGATTAAAATAGCTCCATATTCTTAGAAGTGGTGTCAAATTTCATTCTGAACCAATTTAGAATTTAAATCAATGTACAAAGGTCACGTGTTGTCACGTGACCCTGCGATAGCCAGTGGCAGTCTGCCTTAATTGGTTCAAAAATGTGACAGAGTTTTCTACCAGTTTTGACAACCTGAAGTGTCAATTATTTCGACTTATTGAAAGAAAATTCTTGCAGTTGAAAACTTTTTGCAGCATTAGGCCGTTATCTGCTCATTTAACCCAAATGAAGAATAATGTAGGATACGAACGCAATTATTAATGAGTCATGTTCATGAGCTAAAACATTCAAAAACGTTGTTCCCCTGGCTTCCGCATGCATGAAGCTCATTTAGCACCTCTTCATGGTGTGAGTATTGCAGTTTATTGTCCGAGTATCCACCGTAGCAATCAAGTAAACAGCGTAATAGTGCATAATGAATTGATCTTATACTTACTGAAATGGCACTTACGACGAAAATGCTGCGAGTTTTTGCCAAGTCTACCTCGCACTCTGACAGTCAACACCACAGTGTCTGAAACTGCAGTTTGTTACTCTTTTCTCCCATTTTAAAAAAGTTTCAATTATTTACTACTTTCTTTTGAATTTGTGGTGTCATAATTCTTCATGCTTAAGTGATATTAACCATGACTTCTGCAGCACAGTTGAAACTATGTTTCTTTCTGTCACCGGGAACAGTCGACCCGTTTTAATCCCATGATTTATGTAAGCTTATGACATTTGCCTTTCAAGACAATTTCCTCTCTTTTCCATTCAATTTACTTTTCTATTTTTGATGTTCATAATATTTATGTCACGTGCCCAGTTTTATTTTTGTATTTTCAATACTTGTTATGATGTTATTTTACCAATTTTAATTTTGGGAAATTTATTGTTTTTGTATTTTTTAATTTAATCAACGAGTATTACAAAAATAAAGCTCAATAACGTCAACAAGGGAACAGAAAAAGAGTCAATTTGGAAAAAAGAAGGAAAGTTCGGTGAATTGAAAAAAAGAAACCAGACGAGAAAAAACGCAAGCCTTTGATGTCACATTTAAGACAGGCAGTTGTCGATGGAGATGCAAAACGAATCGGTTTTACAAGATGATAATGATGTAATACAGCCAATGCAAACATGCATGTCACTGTCAGACGCTTTGCAAAGAAGTACAAAATCAATTGCGAAACAAAATTGTGAAAAGAATCCATGCAGACTTCTGAACTATCAAATGAACTAGTGTCATGTTCCTAACCATCGCAGTGAAAACAAAGCAATACAGCAGACAATTTTGAAAAAAAAAAATTAATGCGGTTTTAATTATATCCTAGATTTCGGAAAAATTACTCAGTTCTGTTACCGAACAAAACATTAAAACCAGGTACATCAGATCATGTACCTCAGTGCTTAAAATTATTATAGAAAGATTATCCGCCTGGAAAAGAAATAACATCGTTGCACCAATCCTGCATGTTGTCTTTTTATTGATCGGCTTTACTCAGGAAGACTTAATTTCATTATTTTTCATTGGACTTTCGATTTATTTACTTCCATTAAGTTGCCATTGTTCTTACTAAAAATGAAAAGTGGGTCAGAGCCTATCTACATGTGGTTATTGTTTTCTCCGATATCATGCAGGGTTGTGTCAGTTCTGGGGAAAGAGGCGGATAGGAATAGTGCTAGACCCACTTAACTGTCCTGGGAGATCTTGTTATTGGAATCAAGAAAAACATGATTTTTATTGCCCAGATTTGATCATTTGGAAAAATATGATAGAGATTTGACCCTGGTGTCTCTTCCTAGGGTCCTCTCACCGTGGCTTCTGACAACACCGACAACACAAACAGTTTCATCAGTAAATATTATTGGCTGGGAGAGAAACCTCCAGATGATATTACCAAGATGGCTTGAGCCTGGTCCCATCGGGGACAAGGCGTGTGCCGAAACAGCTAACTATCTACATAAAGTGAACAAGGCCAGGGTTGCAAAAGGAGGAAGGAACCCATGCTTCAAAACGCAGACGACGTGATGTCAAGGAAAATTCTTTCATTAAGTTTCCATAACAAGAACATTCATCTGCTGCAAATTTCATTGAAAATTCTTCCCACAAATTCATTTCCATAATTACATAACAGAAAACATGTTGCATGTGCAATAATGACAGTGTCTGGTCGCAAAAAAGTCTGGAAAAAAGTTAAACGATTTGATGCTGAGTCTGAGAGTGGCAGCCTAATTAAATGTAATGGGGGAAATTTCCCTCACAGAACCACGTTAATTTTCACAAAAAAAAAATTATCAATGTGGTTTAAACTTGACTTTAGCATTTCAAAATTAGATATAGATTTCCATGATTGGTATTCCTCTCTTTTGTCGAAATATTTTGCAATTTTCGGGGCACGAATTAGTGGCAGTTGATTGCATTATGCATGCACACATATTACTGGTCACTTTAGATAACCCTGCATGGAAATCAACTCATTACATAAACATGCCAGCAAATGACTAATAAAACGCTAACTAAGTTCTGGCCTTAATTTTTAAATCCGAGGAGACCCAATTTGATTTGTTAAGCCCTAATGAGTTGTGATGCCTCCATATGCATTAAACAGATGAGCCTTTCTTTTACCCAAGTGGCTCCTCACATAACCCAAAGGTAAGAGGGATCTTGAGGAAAATTTCAATAAATTAACCAACTGCATGCTTGGTTTTCATCTTCCTCGCCCATGGAGCATGACCACCAATAAAAATATACCTCAATTAATACCTAATGATCGTTTTGCTCAGTCAAATCTGAGGGGAAAAACAAAGCAGAGTATTTTGCTATAAGAAAGGCAACAAGGTTGTTCCATCAACGGAAACGGAGCCTTCCGCATAATATAAGTATGTCGTTGAAACATTAATACAAGAATGCAAAAGGAATAAACGAAGTGATAGTCGATCATTCGTCACCTTTCAACGACAGTAGACGATATTCGTAAGCACAAGCTTAAAAGGAAAAATCATAAATGCCTCCACGTGTGTATTCTTAATTTGATGTCATACTCCCTTTGTTGGAGAAAGTTTTGGAAATAAAAGTGAAATATTTGAAGGACGACTAAGATTAATTTCCGGCTTGATTGGGGTTCCTCTACAAACTTTTCTTTTCAAACTTTTGATGAGTGTTTCAGTTTTGCAAAAAGTCCATAGCAGGAATGATAAGTTGCAGTGAGACATAGTTTTCGTAAGGACCCAGGGTTTTTCATCAGTGAAGAATGGACCAGCAATGAGTATTTTATGCTGGAGGCTGATTTGTAGATTCACTTGTCTCTCGACCTGCCACACAACTCAGGGCCAGCTCACTTCAGACCTTTCATTTACCTTCTTGGAGCAAGTTGAAAAATGGCACTTGATGTCTTTGATAAAATCAAGCTGGGAAACAGCTAGCTCTGATGGCCAGGCAAGGGGTTTTAGCCTTTACATCATAGCTATGTGATAGGAGGTAATGTCTCTGGCATGTCTTGTGATTAAGTTGAAGTGGAGTTAGGTCTGCAGCCTTGTTGCCTTACCCCCTTTGGCTTGTTATGCCATGTACTATGCATCTATCTGCTCATTGTGATGCACGCAGATTCAGATTAACATCTCCCTCTTGGTGGGGAGGACTCCACTTGCAGAAAATATGTGGTAAGGTGGAGAAGAGATAACCTAGCAATAGTAAGAATCAGAAGGCACTAACTCACTCTCGTAGAATCTGAGCCCACATTTTATTTCTTATCGCATATGCCTGATGAACTGTCAGATGACTCAGGATGGCTTGAATCTCTGTCCTCCAATTTTGGTTTATCTGCAAATGTACCCAGGCATCTATGTCAGGGCAGGAGAAGATTTGTGCCCTTAGGGTGGGAGCATAGGGTACTCCAGGGGTGGGGCAGAGCGTCTAACGTAATCAGACACAGGTTAGCGGAGGCCACACACACCTAGTGCTTCGAAGGACAGAGAAGGAAGCACTCGGAGTATTGCCTTTTGCGAGTCTGAGCTGTTCTCACGCAACATGCGGAAGCCAAAAGCCAGAAGTGGGAAGCCTACTCAGGTGCTTTCCATCCAGCAGAGATCAGAGTGCGCAAATAGAGGGAAGCTGTTACTGGCAGTGACGTCAAGGACCCAGGCACAAGCTAGTCACGGCCTTCCTTTCCATCAGTTCCTCATTTCCCATCCACAAGGTGACAGCAGATCACAGATCTGCCAAGGTTTCTGGAATGTCCCTAACATGTATGTAACCTTGATCGCGCGATACAGGTGCTTCTCATATGACGATGTCGGAGTTGTGTGTCGGCTTCAGGGGGACACTGCAGGGGCACCAAAAGTCGGATAGGTATGCATACAGATTCCTTCCCCTCAACAACCAGATCACAAGGTCCTCTACTGTATTGGCTAATATTATTAACTAGATGAGCATCAAGGCACAATTTTACATCCCCACCCAAAGGAATAAAGTTGGCTGGGATCGGGGCCCCTGGGTTGGGGACCCTGCTCCCAAGGCCCGCAGGGGTGATTAACAACGTATCTACAGGAAACACTTCGAAGGATGACATTTCTAACCTAGTCACCTTGCACACATCGGTAAAAATCCTTCCAATTTCAAAAGCGAATTGCAAGTAGCATCCCACTAAATCCCATGTCCGCTATCCATTACCGTATTGCATCAAATCTGGAGCAAGGAATTATCATATCTCGCATGCACACCCACGACAAACAAGTGGCCCCTCACCCTGGACCCAACGGACCTCTGGCCCCGGCCTCGGGAGCCAGGGCCATCAGACCACCCCTGTACAAGCAATACTTCAGCGGCTAAACCCTACTTTACTTGCCGAGGCTCACGAGTGAATCACACCCGCCAAATCCAGGTGAGAACCTCATCCGTACAGATTCATCAACTTTAATTCCTTGTACGACTGATCTGCTATCTGAGTGGCATAGTCAATGTCATAACATATCCCCGGCCCAATACATATAGCACGTAAAAGTCTCATAAAAACTAACTTTGGAGGCCAGAAAAGTTTGCTACTCTGAACCAAGAGCCAGAATTTGGTTAGTCATGTATGTGACTAGAAATTGTGTGCTTCAAGCTTTTTGTCCATTACTTTTTCGCATGCTTTGACGAAATTAGACTTCCAATTGTATCAAAATAAAATTACAACGGTTTTTTATGTGTTAAAATGTTAATTAATTATTTTATTTCAATATTCTGAAATGTCCTAGGAAAAAATAGTTTAACCTGTTGTTGCAGGGCGGGAATAATGATCAGTTTAAAAAATCAGAAACCTGACAATTTTTTAAATTCTCCTTTTAAATTTTAATTCTTAGCTCCAGTAATAACAGTCATTACCCATGCTCAATGCAATAATCTAAAATACCACCTTCACTCACCTTGAAATTTTATAGCTGCAAAATCCAATATACATAAGATGAAAGTTACTGATTATCCTAACGTATGTAGATAACAGCTGATATTTTACACCCACTAGCTTGTTCAAATGCAAAAATGTAATCAACTTGGAAATTCATTTGATGTCTGTTCTCAGTTGAAAAGATATAGTAATCACTCAAAACGGGTGACAATAATATTTGTGGCTAAAAAGAATGTGGTTTTATGGGATTAAATAAGAAAACGGAATAAAAGAAGCTTATCACCTGTCTAGATTCGACATATCAGGAGATATGTAGAATTCCAAGAGACCACCTGACTGTAATTGGCTATTAGCATTGATGACCTTCTTGTCACAAGATGCCAGAGGTTGCAGCCTGGCTACACCCTGGTTCGCGTAAGCTTTTAAGTACAACAATGCGCCCAGGAATGTCTTGCCTACCAAGAATCCCAGTTAGTAACCCACCTTCATCACCATCAAAGGGATGCTGGCCAAGTCCCGCTATTCTCCAACTGGTCAAGAAATACATCCTTGTGTGGACACTGAAAAGCATTCAAACCGTAAACCCGTTGGGAAATCTCTTTGGTTTTATCTTGTTTTGTTTTACATTAAGTTTTATTTTGAAGAGATAATAAGGAAAAATGTCCTCCCAAATGTGGAATTGTTGAATATTTTTGTTGTGCACGCGAATGTGATATCGGCAGTCCATAACTTAGTCTACTTCATCTATTTCAAAAAGGAAATGAAAAGGTCAAATATATTATTTTTTGTCGGAGGTATTTTTTACACAAGGAAACAAAAAAAAATATTCTGTCAAATGTAAGAAAAATTAATCTGGTAAAAAATTGTACACAAAAAAACATTAGGTATTCCTGAACCAGTTCCGAGAAGTTCTCGCGCCATACATGGTGTTATGACACCCCTCATGCCCCCATGTGTCAACCACGCGGTAATTCTATTCGACATTTGGACGCCAGAGGTCGGGTTGGGTCAAGATGGTCACCTCGCTCCCTACTGGGCCACTATGTCATACTTTGTCATAATTCCCTGCATCGTCTCAACTATTTTAATTGCTAAATGCACGTGCTCATATTGCAAAATACCACAGAGTAACCTTGGGTGTTGACCTCTGTTTTGAAATCACATTCTGTTTCACCTTCACAAGAAAATTTGGTGGTCAAGTGACAATAAATGCAATTATATCGAGACCTCGTCCTGCGAAATCTCATATTTCCCACACATGTCAAATGATTCCAGAAATGAATAATATTTTTTCTGCAGTTAATTCAAACGAAGTATTTTTAGAATTCATTTTTCTTCATTTTTGGTTGACCTTTGAGAGCCATGGGTCAGTCGCTGAATTTCAATGACTGCCTCAGTGCCATAAACTTTGTTGTAAATCAGTAATCTACAAAATCTTTGCAGTGGGGTTTAACTTCACTTACCAAGGCAAGTTTTGCAATCATCTTGGGATCAAATATGTCAGCATTCTTTGGTCCTGGTTGAAGTAAGTTCACATCCAAATGAACTCCTGTGTATTATTAATAACAAAGTCAGTGGAGATTGAGTACTTAATAAGAGCAGCTGCTGTGGTTTAGGGAAGCTGGAATTTAATAGTTGACCTTATTAGTGCTGAACTGATGTGACAGGTACATGACAGTATCACCCTGCAGAGGCCTATGAATTAACGCGGAATTATTCTTCAGTTTTATGCAGCAAAATTCTCTACCATGGAGAGTGACAAGTATCTATGTACACTAGTTTACACACGAAATAAAGACGAATATCTTGGACATGCTTGATACCACATGTGTGGGGAATCTTTCACATATTCACTGATTTCAGTAATAAGAACAGGACATTCAGCCTTTCTTGTATTTGTAAGTAAACAGACGAAAAACTTAATGTACTTTTTCTCCATTCTTTTAGGTTGATGGGGATAATTCAACATGAAACATTTTGTAATTACTGAGGAAGATCTCACCACAGTCATTTCGATCGGTAAGTTTTGTTTAATTATTTTCCACCTATTAAATATTTCCTTATTTAATGAAAAACATAGCAATATCGTAAATGAAAAGTTTTATATCATGAAGATTTGAAAATATTTTTGCCGTTTGCCTTCAAAAACTGAGTTGACGTAATCACGGAAAAGCTCTCGAACTCGCACAGAACTTGGATGCCTTGGGTAGCGTCAGATGTAGTTACATATTGTGATGAGTTGCACTAATCTTTCACTGCAAATCAAGAACTTATCAAATATTGGAAGCTGACCCTTCCCCTCGGCTTACCAAGGCGAGTAATAGCACTGAAACCTTTGAAATGAAAAGGCTGTAGCCATAGGCATCAAACCAAAGAGACTTGTGCACTTTATGATCTGAAGGAAACACCTTTATATTGGCTGTACGAGGGGAATTCGAGTTGTGTACACAAATATTTAATAGACAGACTTTGGCATTGTCAGTGTAAGTAAAGAGAAAAGGCCAGGGACAAATTACAAGTGTGGTTGAGTTCTGAAATGGTTATTGATGAAAAAAGTCTTCAGATGTACCATTGGAGTTCTGCACACAAACAGTGCTGGTAGTTTTCTTTATGACACAAGATCACAACTTTGTGCTGGTTGACTGTCTCCCGGAACAGACCCGGATTCTTACAAAGAAATTGCCCTAAATTACTCTTAATATGTCTACTGCCTATGCCTGTTGAACCACATGGCCTAAGGTAGAGCACACATGATTGCTGGGACAGGCCTCTTCACCTCCCGTTCACTGACGATTTTGCCCTGCCATTTTCATGGTTTGGCTTCTGATTGCATCACAGGGCTGAGGTGACCTAACCCACCTACCAAACCAACATTAATTTCCTTTCAATGAAATTACACCCAACATACCTACATAAGGTACCTCTGCCATTACAGGACAGTAATTGGCCTTTGATTGCTGCCGTTCAGAAAATTAGAGAAGGAAGCGCTTAGAGTCATTGCACTCCTCAATTTCTGCACAATTCCACGTTTGCGAAAAAACAACCATTTCTCAACGTTATTCAATATACTATGAAGACGATAGTTGAATGTAGATATTGAATGATTCGGTTGACTGGAATGTCTTAATCTGTAATCGGTAATGACTGTGTGTACGAACGTTTACTGTTAAGATGACAAACTTACCGATTGATTAACGTAAATCAATCTGTAAACGTAATGCAAAAAATAGATGAAAAACAAATACATTTTTTTCTAAGATAAGATTAAGCTTATGAAACAGTTTTGAAGACTAGTACATCAATTATCGGACAATTTGCCTGGACATAATAGTAGACCTAGCCTTCAATTATGAAATACTCCGATTGATCAATTTGTCCCGCAAGATCAAAACCATGGCAAATGTGCAGACCCTTAATACCAGCAATGAGAAATATTTGAAGGAAGATAGCGAAGATATGAAGATGAATTATACAACTGTATCTCCATTACATCAGTTCCCAAGCCAGACTTTTTGAATTAGAAAGCAGTAGGTTCTTTCATCAAACCCAAACAGACAGAGTTCAAGGGATGTTTCAATAAAGCATCAAGAAAAGATGCACAATACCTGATACCAGTGAATCAACTTTACTCAAGACCTTTCAATTAATACAGAAATTGAAAGAAATTCTTATGATCCACCTCGATTCAGTAACAGAAAGCCCACCATGGAATATCAATATGGAACTAGTTGCGTTACGCAAAGAACAAGAAGACCCAAGAGGCCAAAGGAACGTAAAGGCTTATACGTAGTTGGTTGAACTTATCATGAGGCTCAAAGGTAGAGTAAAGATTAGCTCAGATCCAAGACTTGTTTATCCTCATCTGTAGCACAATTGTTGATGGCAACAGAGGCCCATGATAAGGAGCTGCTGGCCTCATACCGTGTGGCTTTTGTGGCTAGATGTACTCAGCGTCAAAACACGGATAAAATGCAGATAACTTTGGTGCATGCACACCGTAGGCATAGGACAGTGTAGCATACAGGCATGAGTTCCGAATTTTCCACCAAAAAAAGGGAAACATTTGTATGAAATTAGAAAACGATTTCAAATTACATCCCAGCATCAAAAATTGATTACTGAATATTGTATTGGTTTGGCCCAATTTTTTTTTGTTTTTGCATTGTCAAAACAAGTATCAAATAACATCTCAATTTGATCAATCAAATAATGATATTGCTCAATTCCAGAATCGCTTTTTTTCATACAGTATTGCATAACCTCTATGGCCCAAATGGTTCAATTCACATTTTCCGGACTGTTTTTGTTCTGGAAATCCTGGAGCAGTATGGGAAAAATATGCGCAGAGTAGTGTGTTCCGTTCTCTCGGTTTTTGCAGTGAGGTAACTTTTTGTGGTATGATTGAAGCAAGGTACGTAACCCAAGCTGAGCGGACATGTAAACGTTCTCCAAGCGCCGGGTGCGCATAACGTGAACCTTGGTACGAATCACTATCCTCGGGGACCAGCAATGTTTATACGACTGTCTAATCTCGACAAAGATAGAATGGAGGTTTTTACAAGTGAGAAGAGGCTGTGTTTCTCACATGGCGACGTTAAGTGAAATAACATTGGTATTGTTTATACTCAGTGTACGCACGTTGATCCCTGCTGGCTCGGGCAACGCTTACCTCAAGTGGCGTAACGCCGAAAGACTACACCAACCGGTGTAGATTACTCAAGGGGGTTGCTTGCGTACGACAGGGGCTCGACTTTCCTTCCCAACCTCGTGTAACCGTGCAAGAGGGGTGAAGCAAAAAGTGCCATGTAAATGATAGGAGGCTGCAGCAGTAGCAAACTCAGAGTTCAGAACCCTACATGGTAGTGCTGAGGTGCAACAAAAGAGTTTCTGTAAGTGGGAGCGGAGAAACATATCCACAAATCCAAGGGGCACGCGGACATACATGAGTCCTGAATCATATGAATGGTTTAAATGGAGGGACACATTTTTCGTTGGAAGCGACCGAAGGCTCATGTCTGGTTTACCTGAAGTGTAATCTGGTGACATGTTTGAAAGAGGAAATGCATTTCTTTTCAATTCATTTAATTCTACATGATTAAAATAACATTTGTTCATCGGGATAAATCTTTTCATTGAGGAAACATACATGTATTGCCAACAATGCCACAAATAATATTTTTTTTCATTGAAAATAACTAACAAAGCACTGTAGCCCTAAAGACCCTAGTGTCTTGACCCAGACATCCCAAAAGTGATCTCCAAGCTGAGGTGGCAAAGCTTCTGTCTGACGCGTAGCGATATTGCAGCTTCTGCCGAGTTATGCGCCCCTCTGGTTGCCACAGCACAGACCTATATCAGTCCACCTGCAATCCACCTCACTTCTTTCTTTATGCCTCATTTCTCCACAACAAGGTCTCCCAATTCATTTTATTTTTTTGCCTTCTTGGTTCAAAGTTGCCTTGTTTAAACGAAATCTTTAGCCGCGAAATTTACTCCAGGGCAGGCTTAGCCAGGAACGATTTGCCAATAATTTATGGCTGTCATGCAGGATACAATCCCACTTATTTTAAAATTCGTATTTTCTCGTCAGTAATTGTGGTGTAGCCACATTAAATGCAAATTGGTTTTGAGTTACAATGAAATGAGTGGTTAATATTTCATATTTCAACGTCAAACTACAAGCCGAGGCTATCCAATGTCATAGTCCTGAAATCCTTTGTCAGGGACTGGGGGATAAATATGTTCTTTCTTGTATAATTTATCAACGTGTTAACAAGGAAAGGACTTGGCAAATGAAGGTGTCTCCTAATTGGCATCTTCTCATTTCATCTATTTCTGTGAATGAGTTTTACTTTTTCTTTCGGACCTGTTTACTACTGTGACTGAACAATTTCTTTGTCTGTAAAGATAAACAGTGAAAATAAAAGTACTTAAACTACATATTTTGTACAATTACACTCCAAAAAAACTGTACACAAATGAAAAAGAAAACATTTCTGCAGTCTGCTTTTGACAGACAGACGCTCATTCGAATAAATTAGGAGGAAAAAATCAATAGAATGAAAACGAGGCTTTGGTCCTGCTCAGAGGTGAAATGTCAAGTGCCTTGGTCAGTTTTCATACATTTGCTTCCATATATGTCACTTTGGAATAATTATGATTGAAGACCTCGTAGGTTATTTGATTACTGAACGTGTTGTTGTGATCACGTTGAATTTTTGTGCCATAAATGAAGAGATTTCGTTTAGATTGAAGTGGCTGGGTGAGGTGCAAATGGGAGCCAGACCTCTCGACCTCTTGTGACACCTTCTCTTTTCCCAATCAAACTGCGCCATTAGCGAACATCCAACTGAGCTTTTGTCATGTTCTTTCGACGGAATAACATCGTTGTGAGCTATTTTGCTCTTAATAATGTACCTTGCAAGCTAATTGTGGTTAATTTCGTGAAAATATGCCAGGCATTAAAAGAGATATAAAATGCCGGGTCGGGAACTTTATCCTGTACCAGGGCATATCTCTACTCATCTGATCCCATTTAAAAAACTAACATGTCAACACATTCTCTCTAGTATGCAGAAAAAAGTGTACAAGTTCACCTCATACTCTTTCGGAAATGTTTATTCCACACAGAACTATTTACTCGATGGAAGAACAAAAGGTGATGATGTGTTTGACACCCACAAGTGAAAAAATGACGCACGCTCCTTTGTCTCCACACGTGCAAGCGAAATATATTTACCCTCAAGTCCACAAATCCTTTCCACGGACTTATTACCAAGAAGAATATTTCCACTCAAAGGAACCATTTCGAGAGGTTTCAAAGTACACGCCATCAGCACGGACGATGTACAGTTTCACAGGAATGAAAAGAAAACGGGTGAATTCTGACAGCCAGCACTTTGTGCCGAGATAAAAATCTTTCGTCGTTCTCTCTGTTTCCTTTATTTTGAAATGATCCAGAGCATGTGTATTGCACAGTGAATAAAAAAGATAATAGTTTTTGTATAAAATCCTGCGGAAACTACTCGTATTCCACCAGATGGTAGATTTCAAATTCACTATGAAAGCTTCGGGAGTCGACCGCGCAAATTTTGGCTGTCGTGTTCACACCCAAAGGTCGAAATCTCTCCCCTTCAGCAAAAACTGAGACATCATTTATCTTTTGGCTTTTTACTACAAAATTAATACACAAACTTGTAAAAAGTGGCATGCTGTTGAATGCTAAAGCGCATTTATGCGGCGTTTTCTTTAACCAACGCTATGCGTCTGAATATGATCGGTTAAGCTTTCAAGGAGTCAAACATTTTGCACGGCTCCATAAATCATGTGAAAGAAAATCTCAAAGCATTTTCAGTTTCACAAAGGCAGGTAAGTTAAGCTGATTTCTTGATACAGATAGTTTAAATTTTTTTCAGGGAAACTGGCAATAATAATAAGCATATGAAATAGCGAAAATAGTTTCCCAAAGAAACAGAGATTTGAACTCATGCAAGCATGTGATGTGGACAATTTTAGCTTGTTATTATGCATATATTCAGCAATTGTATCGACATAGGTTGCCTGTGAGGGCCGTGGAATCCCTGGAAAAGAGGGGGAAGGGGCATGCTGAAGGGGCTAGACCCCTGGTACTCTCAAGCAGCTCTCTGCCTGGCAAAAGGACAGTGGAGGCACGCCTAGAGCTCCCAAGGCGCACATCTCAGGACCCTCTTGCTACTGCTTGGCAGACGCATCTTCCACCTCAACTGCCTCAACTTTTGTCCTGTCACGTCCCCAACATTGTGCAAACGTAATCAAAATGCCTGCTTTTGTTTATTTTCCCAATCAGAGACCATGATTGTGCACGAAGTACCCTTGGCTTTTTCATCTCGATGTCTCTCATCCATTAATTTCCATAATATACCGCATTTTATGGCATTAATTCATTTCTTTGTTTACTTATTGTATTCAAATAAGTTGTTTGTTAAAGGGGCGCCAGTCGAGAGGGTTCCCACAGAAAAAGGCCCAGACCGTCAGAGTTGGAATGCATTTTATAAGCACAGCCTTTGCGAGGACACGGTCCTGATCTTGCTCGTGAAATTAAGAGGGGAAATTACTGCCAGCGAGGGACAATGAATTGAAGGAGCACTTTCCTGGAAACGACTCTTATGGAGAATGATGTGGCTCTGCGGAATTGAACTAGTCAAGCTAAATAGTCCCTGAGATGCACTGCTGGAATGAAGGGGCTAATCCCGCGTCTTTGGCATCCTGCATCGCTAGACCAAGGCAGGTGAACGCATGCCACACAAACAGGACCCAAAACAGATCTTCGCTCAGGCCCAACCTAATTGTTTTCTTCGTCTCCACAATTTGCTGACTAGAAATTCAGCCCTTGGAATCATGGTCCTCAAAATCCCTGGTTTTTCTTGAGGGATGACAATAAAGCGATGTCTGTTGATAGATCAGAGCACTCCATTATTTTCTATATTTACACGGGATTGTCTGGGCTCAACTTGAAGGAAGATGAAGTGAGTTTCTACATTGTTCTTCCCGCTGACTTACGCCCTTCAATCAGACTGCTGCAAATTTTAAACGAGTCCCCCTGGGCTGGACCTTCTGATCCCCAGCTTCAGATCTAGGGGACTTCCGGGGGCTTTTTGCAGAAGCTCTCCAGTGGACCAATGCAATGTTCAATTGTCAGCCTAGTCTCTTGATGACTGCCCTGGTCCTCCCTAAAGCAATCAGTACCTATTGTGACTAAATCCTACCTTTGTTTCTAAGAATTATTGGACAAACATTGAATATGATGTCAATCACCCAGTTCTACAAACGAGTTCTGTTGCTCGACTTCCTTTTGACTTGACATCATTTCAGTTGGTCGGTATATACATAGGCACTGCAGCGACTGCAATTTGGTCTAGGTGCAGCAGAGTTGATTTCCCCCTAGCAATGCCAACCCAGGCCTAGTGACAACAACGAAACCTTCCAAACAGCAAGATCAAACAAGACTGGCTCACTTAGGCAACACAAGGCCCCACCCTGACGCTACCACATTTGTCAGAAGATTGATCCCGGGCTGCTCTGTATGACACAAAATATTCCATTGGTAGCACAGGCCTTTGTATCCTCCGCTCTCTAAAGATCTTGTCCTTGTTTGCCTGTTCGATCAATAAGCCACCTTGAGCAACTCTCTCTTTTTTATATCAATTGTCAAAGCTGTATAGAATATCAAGGCCAAATCTATATTCAAATTACATAAACGCTTCAGTTTGTTTGCTCTTGTCAATTAAAATGAACTTAAAGTGCCGCTTTTGTAATTACTCTTGTCACCTAACCAGATAATATTTGCTCTGTTTTCATGACAGCATCTAAATGGGATATAGATATTTCTGCACTCTCTTTTTCGTAAATGAATTTTCTATTTTGGTGATACATAATGGATCCCTGTAATTGTTTAATATTTTAAATGCAGAAGGATCACAATAAATTGAATTTTTTGCTCTTCACTAAATTCAGTTTACTAATGTAGTTTAAGGCAAATTGTAGAAAAGCAAAATCTATAATTCAAAAGTTTCATTTTCAACCATGTCTGCGCCTCCAATTTCATGTACATGTTTTAAAGATGGCGCCTGAAAATAATAACGGCAAAACGTAATTGTTGTAAGCAATTCCAAAACTCCAAATTAAGCATTTCAAAATTTCTCAAGTCATTTCTGTCACAAACACAAAGTGCACATTTCATTCAAAATGGGTCAATGATTTATTTGTATTCCGAATTTTATTGATAAGAGGAGAAAAGCCATATTTCTCGATAGAGTCTGGAATGCGAAAGTAAATTTGCCATTGAATACCAAATTTGTGTTCGTTCAGATATGAAAATTGAGTTCTGAGGAATGTTTTATTGGAGCTGCCAGGACAGTTCAGGAACCGGGGTCTGATTTGACGACTTTTGTGAACAACCTTACCGACCCAACATAACACTTCACTTATATTTGCCTTTTATTAACTTAGTGAAAAGCGGCATTTCCTTGCCAAACGCAGAGTCATTACAGTTTAAAAGTTGAACACAATTATCAGCCCATATTGGGTGCCTTTCACCCTGGCAACTTTGATTTCTATGAGAGACCTATGTTTTGTCAAAACCTTCTTTATCAAGCAACACTTGTTGGGCGCAACGAATTTCTGATGTGAATGAAACTCAATATACAACCAATCGAAGCAACTACACCGCAATGTTAACTTTTTATCAACACATTCAATGGTATTCTGGCTGAGAAAAAAGTGCCTGTGTTTGAAAGAAGAAGCAAAAGCAATAGGAAATGCTCATGGCTGGTGCTTTTGCAATCATCACAAGTCTACCCTCCTTCTATAACTCCGTGGCCTAACCCCGAATGTGTGTTGTTAACTATGTACAACCTCAAAGAGTACCATTACTGCGAAAAATCTTGTCTGTTTGTATTACTCCACAAAAATACTAAACCTCTCAACATGATAAAATACGAAAAAGGGTTGTTTTGAGGCATTTTAAGTAGTTTGTATTCAACGTCGATTTAAACTAGTATTTACTGTTCTCTTTAACCTTCGCGAAGAAAGGAGTCATGACTTCAGCTCATTCTATTAAACCTCATGAATCCATAAACAAAATTCAAACCTGTGATGCTAACCTGTCTGTAATGCTGTAGGAATTCAAAGCAATAAAGTGTAAGTGCCACTTCGCTTCAGTTATCTGGAATATTTGGATAGACATCTCACTCTTCCACACGCGGCGGATAAAATTCCTCCAACGAAATTTTATCTGATACACAGTCCACGACAATGAGTAACAAAAAGTAGACATTCCACATACATTTAAAGCCGACAAGCCGCTGAAATCAATGGTACAAAAAAAGGGAATGGCATAACATCCCCTTTTTGGTAGATGGAAAATTGTACATATTAGATTATTGATGGTTAGGTAAGAGGGGTTAGCGAAAGTCCTGACTTTGTCTATGACATTGGACCACGGGGCTGATGTTCTACCATTCCCCTTGATGTTCACAGAGGGACGGCCATCCCCTCGTCACCCCTACAGCTTCCATACAGATCAGCCATTACCTGGACCAAAGGCCCCGAATTCATAGGCAAAAGGCTACCTGGATCGGGCCTCACCTTGCAACTCTGCTCCCACAGGTAGAGGTAATATTTCATGTGTAAAGTGAATTAGCTTATGCATAGGAGATATAGTACCGCCGTATTAATGGGATTCTCCGGGTGCTTGTGAGTGGCAAGAGTGCGCTACGAGAGGACATTTACTGACAGAGTGGACCCAGGTCACCCACACCAACTTCATCAACCCTCTTGTTCCGACTCTCTAATTCTGTTCCCGTTACCTCCATAAAACACAAACAGCCCACCAGGAATCGTACTAGCCTTACCCCTAATTCAATACAAACTAGGTTTAATTTGATCAGAACCTCATCAGATATGCTGTGTGAAATTATCGAGAGTTTAATTTTGGTCTTTTCAAAAGAGAGGCTCATCTTGCTGCAGGTTTTTGTAAAACAGTTCTGGGTAACTGGTGCACTTTCTTTGTGCGGAATACGATAGTAGCAGCACATCAATATGGGAGGCAATAATAGTGTACAAAAGACCAGGTTATATGAGTGGCTAATCGAATTTTGACAGTCGCTTTTGAAAAATGAATCATCAGTTTAAAAGTGTGACACATAAGTTACAGAGCTGCGAAAATTTAGTGGCCCTCGGATCTCTACACTCATTATAGTAATGAGCTTTCGCAGCCAGTAACGCGGATGCATCGACGGTAAAAAAGAGCACCAGCACCCCTAGATTATGGCCTGGCTAACCCCTTTATCTCCCATGGTAGTCGAATCATCCAATGAGTTAAAAGTCAATTGAAAATTAAGTAATTTCATAGTGTCTAAGTTCGTGATATATGTGAGCGCAATTTGCTGTAAATAAAAGGCTGTTATTTCATATGTAATATCATCTCTTTGTGTTGAATATTCCATCATTAAATAAATCTAAAAGTATAATTATCTGCGCGATAAACAAGTGGAATTTTATCTCCCTCACTTGACTGCAAATACAATATAAAATTTCAGTCCATTTAAACAGTTTATTTCCACTTACTGTGGGCCGAGGCCCAATTCCTCGCTCCTTTTTCCACTCATGAAATATTCCTGAAACCAGCACAACTAAAGGAAAACCAAATTGCATTCCAGAACTTTGCAGTGTTGCTCAGATACAGAATCTTATTTTTAAAACACAGAATGATGTGAGAAAACTGTTAGACTCTAATAAGTTTGCTTGTTTTTCTCTCTAGCTGTTTTACTTACGTAAGAATCAGAGAGATGGCGGGGAGGAGAGTGGCCCTGTATGTTCCACTATGTGTCGCCAGCTCTCGTACCCACAATATTTGGCCAAAGAAGAGATGGGTCTTCGCAACGTTCCTTTTCTCGACATGCACAACGGCAAGATGCCATTTAGTTATACCATGTTTTGTTAAGGGGTTTTCCCTGTGTATTGAAAGTTCACTTTCATTTTCAATACAGTTCATGCTGAGACGTAACTCTGAATCAAATAAATTCAGTATTGCAAGTCAAACATTTGCCGTTGTAAGAATAAGTGGTCACCATGGCATTGTTTCAGGTTACGATAGAATAAGTGGTCACCATGGCATTGTTTCAGGTTACGATAAGCCTTCTCCGTTCCTTACTTCCAAACCTTAAGATCCACAACTTAAAAGAAGGTTAACTGGACGTAACTGAATCTGATAAAAAAATTGGAAGGTTAACGGTTCAAAAAGTATGGACTCTTCTGGCTTTAGATTTGACCACATATCCTGTGGGAAAGTCCATCTCAGGACTATACACGTGTAGTGACTGAAACACTGTTATGTGGAATTTTACTTTCAAATGATATTCACATTGAAAACTCGTGTAAATTGAACTTGTCTGTTCATTCATTAAGCTGTTTGTTATCTGATTGCTTGACTTGATTTTCTTTTCTCCCCAATCTTGGTAATTCTACCACTCCTGATTTAATCGAGAAAACGGATGTTTCATAAATCCATTCTTTAGCTGCAAATACTAATACAGCAGTCTTATCTTTAACATTAATCTAGACAGGATAGGGACTAAACCTTATTTTTGAACGAGACTGATTTATGTTGGGAACTGTCAGAAAATGGACAAAGCGGTCTGAAGGGGATCTGCACTTTCCACCTACTTTCCTCAAGCCAGATGTCGTAGTGACCGTATTTGCATTAGCGACATACACCATTGAAATAAGCGAATGTAATTTATTAACATTTGCCACATTACTTTGGATTGATATCAATAAGAGGTAAGAGGGGTGCTTTTGTAATTCGTCGTGCCGCTTTTCTTGTGTCTATGAAAAAGCCAGCACATATGGAACAAAATGATCTCCACGGGGTCAATGAAATGTCAGCTTTTGATAAATGCATTGTCAAAGTTTCTTTCTTGGGACAAGCGTCGCAGATGCACATGTCCAGGACGCCCATAAATCTTGATCCCCTCCGTCCCAGGATGCTCTGGCTGTGGTCACGAGGGCACAGGAAGGGCGTGTCCGGAGCCGATGGCAAAAGCCAATGTGGATGACCAGAGAAACGTCATCGGGCCATGAGACAGTTCAATTGGACAAGAGGACAGAGTAACTACAGGAATATGGCCAATGGTAAGTCATGACCAGAGTATAGTAGCCGTCCCTACATGCATTGCCACAGCTGCATCTAATCTAATCCTCTGATGGGGGTTCGTGACTTCGTCAGAGTTCTGGGGCCGGAGTTTCAACAAACTTTTCTTTTGCAACTTTGCAAATTAGATCAATCTGGTGTAAGTGAAAGCGAAGCCCGATAACTAGCAACACCATATGAAGCCCACCGTCTTTGCTTCTTCTGCACAAGTATCAGATCAGAAAAGTTTCCTCCTGTGGGGGCTTTAATTTTCCTTCAGGTCCCGTGCATGCTTTAGCTGTCCTAGCCTGCTCAGGCCTCATTCAAATCAGATCAAAGTTGTGGCAGCTCTGAAGGAAAAGAGACTGGCAAGTCTTCCTGCAATGCTTTCTATCGTCACGAAAGCAATTCATTAGAGCGGATACAGGCACTACGTAGTCGAGGCAAAACCTTGTAAAGCCTTTGTCTTGAGGATCACAATTAAATCAGAAACATGTTCATGTTGTGGCATTTGCGCTTGGTAGCAGAATTAAAAAAGAATAGGTTGAAAGTTCCATGAATTCCGCTTTTCCAAAGATTGCGGTGACAAAAAAACTGTACATTCTCCACATGGCCTGGTCCCAGCTCCATTGCTTCAGTGATCAGTATTACACAGGCCTGGTCTAGATCTCAAAGCGGGGCCCGTAAATACTTTCCTCACCTCCTAATTCCATACCAAAGTTTAATGGCTTCTTTTCTGATGTGATTTCGCCAATTGAACTAGATTTTCAAGCAGGGAAACTAATGCAAGTCAATTTATTTATGACTTCATTTTCAGCGCTTTTCAAAGTGATTTCAATACTACAGAAAGGCTGCAGTCTGGGAACTCCTGCGGAGTGGTATCAATTCTACATAACGGAATGATTTCATAGATTTCTGAAAATTATAATATTTGAACGAATGAAAAAGTAACCATTATGCTCAGAAAATATATTCAAATATACTGACACGAGTACTAGGCCTAGTGTTACAAAAACTTTAGGCAGGAAAAATTAAATTACTGGGTTTGATTGTGAAAGTTTTTGCTGATTTCAATAATCTCTGTCATTGTGCAAGAATTGTGTGGAGTAATTTTTCCACTCGCATATCAAAGGCCTGTATTTCACAATTGCGTTCACATTTCTGGCAATGGCTAATACTGATGTAATTTATATTTGAGATATGAGTTTCAGAAAAGAACTTTTGAAATTTACCCCTGTTGTTCTCTCAATGGAGTACATACCCCAAAGTGTTGGAAATGGGCGGTTAAGCTTTTTGAGATGTGTGGGCCCATTTAATGTGCTGTGACCAACTTTTCAACAAGAAACAAAAGTGTGTCAGACTGTGAAATATGGGCGTCCATACTTCTTTGTGCTTGATTTGCAGAACAAACTCATTAGCTTTTCTTCTTTACTGTTTTAATTTGACCATTTGAGGTGTGTAAATCACGGTATTTCTATTGAAGGCATTGTTCGTTTTCTATGGATTCTGATTAGAGAGTACCAGGTCATGCTTGGTTTCACCCCGCCAAAACGCAAGAACACCCCCTCCCTCCGCACCCTGCGCGCATTACGCCATCCTGCTTTCCACAAAATTACCTCCCTCGCCCAACTTCGACCTGCACCTTCACCTTGCTCTCCAGCCTTCCTATAATCAACATTCTAACCCTTAAACCCCTTCTGCATAGCACGATTTGAATATTCCTTTCTCTCTTTTATTTACAAGGGTGTAATTCTGCATGCACAGGAAGAGGAGGAAATTTCAAAGGGTCGAAACAGAGGTTTCGAACTTTTTCCTATGCCTCTTGTGATCCCATCACCTGTTGAATATTTGGACCGTGCACTCCTGGCCATTGTATAGAATCTGAGTGGCCCTCGGAACAAAAGCTGCTGCACCGTGCCCGCAGGGGTTTATATCAAATCATAAAGAATCGCTGATTCTGTGGTATTCAGAATTTTTGGGTTGTTTTGCCCAATCTTTCGTAAGGATATCAATGGCTAATTGTGAAAGTCCACTGACTTGTGAGATTTTGATTTGAATGCCACTTTTAGAAAAAGTCCTATAACGAATTTCGAAGAAACAGAACAACAAATAAAAGTGCATTTCCACATTTGCTCTTAGGTAACATGGGGTCTCCGCACGAGGCAGAAATTGCAGTAAAAAGAATGTTTGGGGGTATTATTGCAGAAAGAAATGAAATGAACATAGCCTCCAGGACAAAATCTCTACTGCGAAAACCATGAACCATAAAGATATGCCCCTTTGTGTGTGTTTTAATATAAAATTCCCCACAAAAGCAAGAGGCAGTATAAAATTGAAAACCCAGAGCTGAATATTATTCAATATTACGTTTTGGTGATTAAGGGGTCTTTGTGTGGAAAAAAATTGCAATAAAGGAAAATTGAGAAACTCTGATAGATAAATTGAGCTAATGAAAGTTGGTTTCAAATGAAACTGGCACAAAGGCCCCTTATTTCACCTGCTTCAATATTTCACAGATCAGAGAACTAAACAAATTCACAGAAATATTTCGATATTTTATTGAAATGTTCACCAGTCGACAGAGACCACCCAATAATTAGCAAATTAAAGCAGATGGTTATTGGGAACTAACTCTCACATCCTCGTCAATTGTGCCGATTATAAAGTGAATCGGTTTCCAGTTCTTCTTTAGTGTCTTTTTGGATTAAGGTTAGGATGAGTAAACCTGAACAAAATAACCGATACCCTGCGCTTTGTGGAAGAATAGGCCATTTTCTAAAGCACAAAAACAATGAAAACAAAATAAAGGAGAAATAGCTGGAAAAAAACATCCACGTGCATACATCACGATGGTCTTTGTCGCTAGGAAATTGAAACATAGTTGTCAGAACACATTTGTCATTTACGAAAATGAAACACATATTTGTCTGAGCAATCTAAAATGAACTTTCATGGTGACCTCATTAAATCTGAAGCAGACCCTCGATAGTTATGAGCGATATTATCCCAACAAAATTGGCTCATTTCAACGTACATATGTCATCGTATCATCCATCCAGGGTATATATTATTGTCATATGCGTAATGAAGGTCATTGAAAACAATAAATAAAATGCAATGGATGAGTCAACTTTCTGAGGCGACTTAAACTTGAAGGTGAGGAAAATAATCTTCATCTCAAATTGCAGATGGAAGAAGTTAGATTGCTGGCCTTTCTACAGTGTCTTTCTCACCTTAAATTGAAAAGATTTCATAACTTCAAGCCGAACATTTCGCTGGTGCTTGGCACTGAATTTTACCTTTGACATCAAAATCCAAAATATCAGTGGAAGATATCAACACGAATTTTAGTAATCGTGATTAGGTAAAAGTGTAAAATTAGAATTTACACAAGATGTGCCCAGCAGATTTGTCCGATCACATCTGCCGGAGAAGATCGAGTTTAAAATGATTCAGAGACAGCACATGTGTGAAAACAAGTTAACTTCGATATTATTAGGTTTGCAAAACAAATGTAAAAGGTTGCGGTGATAAACTGTTATTAATGCGACTACACAGCGCACAAGGACAAAAGAGCGAGCAAAGCTACCAACTGAAAGAGGTCGCGATGTCAGGAAGATAGCCACAAAAAGTCGCAATGTCAACGGCGTAGATGGAAAAAAGTTGCAGCATTTCTGACATTTTTCACCCCTTTTGCCTGACACACTAGGGCGCAGGTTTGAACTTGGCACCCAACTGACAACGTTTTTTTAACATAATCCAAATAGGTTGCGGCTTTACTTTTTGTCTGCTCACTTTTCATAGCTTATCAACAAGGCCAAAAGTTAGTGACATGAAGAATTAAAACACGGGTAACCTCTGGTAGTGTTTATTTGTTCAGACTGATCTACATGTGATCCTCTGGCCCCAGATAAAAGATTCCAGGTCAAATCTCCATACTAATTTCAAAACACAGGAAGAACTACTGCTGTGCACTCACTTGTGGTGAAATTTACTGAAGATACCAGTCAAAAAGTCACAAGACTTGTGGTGTGCTTTGCATTGCATTTATTTTTTGAATACACTGTACGAAGAAAAAGTTTCAATTAAATATTCAATACTGTAACAGTAACACAAATACAGCTTCAAACAATGTTAGATATTTTGTTCCCGAGTTACTCAGCACAACTATTGTGTGACTTTGTAAAACAAGATTTGCCTATTGTTTTATTTTCTAGACAATACCAACGAGTGAACTAGTGCCAATTGCAAGTCCGAACAATTTAGTTTTCATGTATCGCAATGGAGTTTTCACAAACTCTCTGCAATAAAAGAATGCCAACATTGCCAACTTTGTTTTGGGCATGCCATTAAAAATTTCCAACTTTGTGTGTTTGTGAAAAACTCGATTGTGGTGTAAATTGTGTACAAACTGATTGGCTTAGTTTCACTATATCTTAAAATATCTAAAAGTATAAGAATATGTGTGTGTCTGTGTGCCTCTTGGTGTGTCCTTAACGACACGACACGACAGGAAATGACGGGCTTGACGAGATGACACCTCTAAACTTGTACTTTATAAAACAGTGAATTTCTTCCACTTTCATTTCTTTTTTTGTTTTTATTGCCAATTTCTACATTTTGCGAAGATCATATCAACATCTTATCGACAGTTACAATTTAATATACCAACATTTATTGGACTACTGGCTGATTTTACTATCATTTTTAGCAAAGTCAAACTCAATATTTTCAACACAATACGATATTTGCAATATTTTTACATTCGTGAAATGTATACTTTAAAACCAATCCGGTATATATTCTTTTTCACTGTCACAAAATGAGTATGTTTGATTGACCAAAGTAATGTTAAATATTAAATCAAATTAATGTTTAAGTTTGGTGCTTCGTTCCATTTCCTAACTTATTTGAAGGACATGGAATCACTCACCAACATTCCTTGTTCTGTGGAGAATGTTTTGTTCTTGACATTTACACTGATATGTCACCGATTCTACTTTTGCTTCTAAATTACCATTTACTCAGAATGCTTATTTTCCCTTTTAAATGCGAGATGTTTTGACAAATGTCTTAGAAATATGTTCATTGAAAAAGTGTGATCTTGCATGTGGTGATTTGTTGACATGCCATGCCTTGTATTTACTAATAATGAGCCCAATTAATGTGCAGTTTACTCTTGATGTCACAGTATATTTTCTTCCACTGTATGACAAGCATGCAACGTTTACTTCAAAATGATTTCTGGACATAGTTTGTAACTAAACTGAAACCACCCGTAAATTTTACGACAGCAAGTGTAGCGGAACTAAAGCGTATTCTGTTGCATTTCGACAAACACAAATTTTGGTATATCCTGGTTTGTTTGAATGATTACGACTTCTACAATTGTTCACAGTCATCTAAATGAGTACTCCTGCTATTATCATCAAATGAATGATGGAAACCATGTCAGCGGCTTCCATTTCAGAAGAAAATTTAAGTGATTTTGGAGCACTACACAACAAAGAATTATTCCAGTTTAATAATAATTTGTGCTGTGAACTAATTGCAAACTGAATTATATTTTCTTGGGCAGTTTGATCATTTCCATGAAAATTAGTTCATTAGTTGACTGATTATTCCAACTGGAGAACTGAAGAAATTTCATGGTCATGACATCGACATCCAAAGGTAGCAAAGTCAACTGTAGAATCAGTTACCATGTCAATAGTCAATCTTAAAACAACTCTGGCTCTTAAATAGGTCAACCATATTCACCACATTCAAATCCAACGAATTTTTTTCAGAGTTTCAACATTTGGGTATGAATTTAAAAGCAACAATTATGCAACAGAAAAAATTGATGTGTGTTTTGACAGAATTTTCTTTTTGAAAGAAAAAAAACCTACAGTCACCAACCAATCGCATTGCACAAAACAACAACTCCAAAGCAACAACACAGATTTATAAACACACATGTGTATATTAATTAATCTCTATGAGAGGGAACAATTCCGTCACATATGGGTCAGTTTGGCTGCTATTGCCAGATGTGACAGGTATTATTAACATATGTGTGCGAGATCTGAGTGACCAGGTGTCATACATATCAAGGAGCCTATACAGGCTCCTTGTACATATACTCATCTTTTGTCACCTCAACCAAATCATACATGTACAACAATACATGCCATAAACAATCACTTCATAGCAAACAGAGTCATAACCAAGCATAGGCATGTTTGAAGACTTTTGTTCAAACACACAAGTGTTTTTTGTTCATTCCTTAGTCTAATGAGACAAACTTGACTGAAAAAATTGGCATAAGTTCAGTGAGGCTCCTACCAGGTCTCTGAGCTCCCAAATGCCCTCACTATTGCAGCACTTAGACACTTATAATTGTAAGAAGCATAAACCTAATTCATCTAATTAGACAAAATTTCGTATTTTTGAAAAACAAAATAGGACGGGTCCAATTGTATGGAGCTGGTTGAAAAACAATCAATCAATCCGTAGACAAAGTATTTTTATTATTCAATAATTGTACACAGAATGTATATGGCCTTAATTAAAATATGGTCAATCATTTATTCATGAATTGCCCACATAGATTTCCAAGGATTACTCAAGTTACGAAAAAGAAAGAGATTTTCAAGTTCAGATAATAATTATTGATATCGTGATCAGAGACGTATCACAAGACATAACTCTGAAGAAGAACAGCTCTTCTTTATCTCATCCCATACTGAATTCAAGCAATGTAATTTCCTGTGATTCAATGTTCTTCTGATTAAATATATGAAGGAAAAGACAATTCAATAAGATCAGATTCAATGCAATTGAGGAAATAGTCAATTTGTATGAGTAGAGTAATTTAGCCACGAGAGACTTGAGGTAGAACAGGCCAAACCCAGGCCTAGGTCTTTTACTCAATAGAGGTTCTAATGATTATTGCATGTTTCTTGCTTGTCTTTCAGAGTCTCTCAATGCTCTCTTTTTGTTCTTTAAAGTTATGACTGTAAATCACTGTTGATATAGAAGGCATACCAAGATTATGAACTTGCATAAAGGTAATTTTGACAGGATTTTAAAACTGTTAAAATCAAAGATCTAGCATGAAATGGCATACGTGTTCAAGTGTTCTGTCCTAACATTTGAAAATGAACGCTTTATTAGACTCTTACGTCAAAATAACAATGTTCTTTTAGGCAGGAGTATTCCGGATGCTGGTGATTAATTCATAACGATTTCATAGATTTTTCTTTTCACGTTTTGAGCTATGTTCGAATAATCACTCGCTGTGTCAATACATTAAAATATTTATGGTTAATTATATACTTGCGACAAATTATGATCGCTTGTTATGACATTTGACGACAAGACGAAGTAAATGCTGTCAATATAGATAGATGCACGCATTGTTAATTAAGTTCACTGGTACAAAAGGCTTTACGTATTGATCAGTTGGATATTTAGTGCGACGTGTTAAGGTGGCTTTTTTCATGTCCCAAGTTCAAGCTACTTACGCATGCATGAGCGATTATGAAGCTGCTTGCAGGCTTACTATTGGCTGATTTGATAACCTCGCTCTGAGATCAAGACCAGCTGACATTTCCCAAACTTGGAAGTCTTTCTCTTTTGAAGTACTAACAAAGAATTTTCAGGCCACTTAATGTCTGTTAACTCTATCTTCATTTTGTGTTGTCCTCAATAATTTGATTCAAATTTGGTAATCACATTTCTTTCTGTGTTTTCTTTTCATTCCAAGGTAAACGTGTTACTTTACTTTAAAAGTTTGTTGTTAGTCTCGGCCTATTCTACTTCAGTCCCCAGCGCGATATCTTTACTGCCCAAACGGAAGTAGAATCAGGAAATCACTTGATAATTCCTCACTATCGGCTTGTTCTGAATTCAGGAAGGGAAGGAAATTGTGAAAAGTTTCCATAGAAACAGAATCTCATATCTGTGATGGAAGCGAGTAGAAATCAGTTGAGACACAGTGAAATTGACTTTCACCAATATGTTAGATAAGCTTAGATAGCATTTGATGGGTGGCCATGTACAGTGATTATACAGTAGGCAAGCTAGCGGAATGAAAGTTGACTTGTCAGAGAGATTGGGCCCCAGAATTAGCCAGATATCTTGATAAGGTGCCAGTTCTTGTCAAGAAATATGTGGTCCTTGATGGAGATAAGACCAAAAACTATGTGTAGTTTGATAGAGATTGTCCCCTCTTTCCACTATAAAATCAATAGTCCTGCCATTCTACATGAAAGTGACTTGAACAATCAGATTTGTACTGATTGGATGTCACAGATTCTTAGAACCCATTTCCGAGTGAAACATTTCATAAGACTCGAAGGAAATTTGTGACTTAGATTAAAATTCCCTCTTCCCTGACTGCTTAGAGTTTGTTCTTATCTAACGGTAGTAGTGACAGAACTGCAGTAAATGTGCTTTTCATTCTTGTATCATTCCAGGATAAGGTGAGGCAGCTGGGAGAGGTACGTAGGTCCCTCGGTGGTGGATATGAGAGATATGGCCGTGAGATAGTGAGGGGTACCCCCGTGTGGACCCCTCGAGACCAGGCGGGCTTACCTGACGCATTGATGATCAGAGTCTGGCAGGCAAGAGAACAGCCTCGGGTCCGGGGACTGATGAGCCGGTGTCCCCCTGCCACTTGGGAGCATCACCAGCCAGAAGATAGCAGTGCTTTCCCGTTTCTCTGGAGATAGTCTGTCCCCTTGGTGATAAATGAAGATCTGGCACACGGGGCTATACCACCTAGACGAGTGCCACTCTTATTTATGACAAACTCTCAGTGAGGAGCAGAGGAAAACTCGGTGAAAGCTTTTGATCAGCAATATTGTACAGAGTGGGGAAGCAAGGTAGTGCCCCTTTCACAGCCATATCCAGGGGCCCCTGCATTCCCCTGTACCTGCTACTTGTTATTTAGGGGGATTCTAGCGGACTAACAGGGGAAGGGAACCGGAGGAGGGGGAGATGGATTCTGATGAAAACTGTCAGTATCTGTCCAACACTAATGTACCGTTGATTTGTTTGCCTTTTTTCTCCACATTGCCGCAGCTTGTAAGGCTTGCACTTATGAAATAAATTTGACAATCCGCCATCATGCAAATTAAATCTGAGCTTGTTTTCCTTGTATAATTTCCACTGAACTAAATGAGCCATTTTGTGCAAGTAATTTTAAGGTAACAACGAATATGTAACCTGGTTGCCCTTGGGATTTTAGCTTGAGTCGTAACCTAACGAATATTATGGAAGCAATATTCATCTTTCTCATATTTAATCTTGAAAGCCTTATTTATCTTGTGCTTCTTTTGTTTTTACCTGAAATATGGATGATACTCCATAATGAGGGAACAGAGTGTCACTTTGTTCGTAAGCCGGGCTCCATATTGTCGGTTTTGTCTGTGGCAGATTGAGGAGAAGGAGAAAGTAAATTAAGATATAATATGCTTTTATATTTTCCATCACAATCTTTTTTAAAAATCTATATCAAGGATCAACAATGATATCTATCCTTCACAACTTTGTTGTCTCTTAAGTTACTTGACAATACTCACATGATATTTTTCGAAATTACCTCAATTGTCGTTGAGTTTATTCGATTTTGTGTTTCATAAGAAAAAAAGCACAGTATCACGCTTATATTTTGTCAGAGGAAATTTGCAGATCGCATTTTTCCCAATTCATTCTTTCCAATATGTTTTAAGTTCAGCAACCAAAAGAAAATATTTTCTTCGGTTCGGTTACTTAAGAATCACAACGCAAAAAATGACATTAAGGTAAAGTTATGCAGCCGAACATTGAAAATATAATACATATTAAATGCATAAATAGCATGACTAACTGTTAAAGAAGAACGATTTCTGATCAATTTTCTTATTTAGGCTTGAGTCTGGCCAGAGACATTTGCACTGCCACAAAAAGAAAATAGGGCAGTAAAATGTCCAAAATTGTTCAGGTCAAGCAAAAAGATCCAGCTTATCCCAGCTATGTGTCATCCCTTACCCTCAATGTGTCCTGTTCGCTTCATTGAATTCCTGATAAATTGGAAGCACTCACACTGACATCCTGAACTGGCTGAAGTATCCGCAAGAAAATGAAACCTTTTCCAGTAAATAATCTCAAAACCGTCTATGCATGATCTTGGGCAATCTGTAGTGAAATACTTTCCATATCATTCTGTCAAAAATGTTCCAAAAACACAAACTCTGAGACAAGATAAAAATGTGTGATCATCATCATTTCACCTCTCCCGAAGATTAGATGCAATAAATACACACTTACTTGCTTTGGTCTCTTCTATCGCCATGGCCAACGTCGCACCCAAATAGTTTTTTCTCCCATGACTCAAATTTTCCTGGGAAGATTTAAGATGTTTTAGAGAGGGAAAAATAAATATCCCCTGGAACTGAATGCCAAACTCATTGAGCCAAACCCGTCCAATGTGTTAATAAAATATCAACTTCAAAATTCAAACTGGAGTTAATGAATGAAAGGTTCAAGGGTTAATATTTCCGTCCATCCTATGCGTTCTTCATATTGGTGCGATTACATGCAGAATTGAATTCTTACTTTTGGTTATTGTGTTGGAATTAAGAGGTATACAATTGTGAAAAGTTCCTAGTTTTCAGCTTGAAGAGGTCCAACAAAACATGAGTGGGAAAGAACAGTTGTTTAATCACATACCTCCCAAGTGTAGGGACCGAGACCAACCACAGATACAGCATGACCAATGATTAAATTCAATGGGAAACCAAATAAAGAAATTCGTGGTATATTAAACCCAAAGAAGTGTTCTTTCCCAGACACTTTGTGCATGACCACATATTGCAGAAGACACAATATGTGGTTGACACTTCAACAGTAAGCATAGGGATATCTATCAAGTGGTCAAAACTTTTTATGTGACTTCGAATTTCATCCTTTCCAAAAGGAAGACGTGCCTGGCTGACCGCAGCCAGAACACACAGTGTTTAGCAGCAGCAGACCAATGTTCACCAGGGTATTCCAACACTAAATGATACCAAATATTTGTTTTGAAGATGCTTTTGTGAATTGGACAAGGTTATGGCCCAATTTCTGAATTATTAGTCTCCGCAAGGAGACTATCTGTGATGCACTCGCAACTTCTGAGTGGATATTTTTTTGGTCAAATTTTAC
>JBCAUG010203968.1:0-19324 GCA_038406175.1 Haplosyllis leylae | reverse complement strand
ATTGGTTGAAATTAATTTGTAGAATACTAAAGAATAAAATGTGAAAAAATGAGTGGAAAATTTTAAATATTTATTTTGATGAGGACACTGAGTAAAGACTGCACTTGTTTCTGCAACATGAAGTGACGGGTAATAAATGTGTTTTTTCATGAAGTGCTGGGCCAGAAACAAGTGCCACCAATAATACTTCTTAGAAACAAGTGAGTACCTTTTCATCAGAGTTTCAAAACGTCGATAGAGAAAGGAAAATCTTCCTAAATTTCTTGGGTTTCTTGGTTTTCCTTTCTAGCAGAGGGTCATCACAAATGGATTTGAAAGCTTGATTTCCCTGGAGGTGCAGGAGATTCCCTTATTTATTATTTGAATTCCCTTGCGGGCAATATTTGAACCATTTTCTTCTTGGATAATCAAAAAGAAAACACCTTTGAGTGGCTGGAGTAAAACAACTTTTCCAGAAACAAAAAATGTTTAAAGTTTAACCAAAATATACAGTTGTTATCGTAAGTAATTGGCTCAAAGGGAGAAAAACAAATGTCACTCAGTATACTAGAATGTTGTTTTTTTTTTTTTGACGCTTAGTGTACAATATGGCGGACACGTTTAAAACTTTCCTCTACTTCTAAGTGTTTTCTACTTAGATTAAGGGCAGTTGAATGAAAACTGGAATATGTAATCAATGCATAAACATATCAGGATTATAAATTGAAGGAATTTCAGTGATAACTTGATGGATAAAGTTGCAAAAGACAAAATGAAATAGTGTATGGGTGATAATATATAAGTGCAGAAAGGCAAGTAACGGTTGCTGTAGTAATTACCAGTTATAACATGGTCGCATAAAATGTTAAATAACAGAAAAAGTGTTCCAAAGAAGGATAAGAAAGACAAAGGTAAAGAAAAGGAAATTGTATTAAAACCAGATATCAACCAGCCTGGCATAAAAGCTGCAATAGAGCAAAAATCAAAACAAAAAGATTCAATCAGTTCAACTAGTTCAACACTCAGTGCACATAGTACATCTAATATTCAACCATCCCAGAAAAGTCAGGAAAATAACCGTCCCAATCCTCTGAGAACAAATCAACAATGAACACTTCCACCCAAATGTCAACATCATCCGATAAACCTAACAACATGGAAGTCAACACTGAAGGCACCGCTGATAAAAATGTTACTGGTGATAATGACAAACTTACACCAGAACTGGCCAAGTTATGAAAACTCCTCAACAGAGACATGGAGACGATGATTAAGCCCCTCAAAACAGACTTGAGTGCCTTAAAATCATCCCAGCGTGCCCTGGAAAACAAAAGTATCTTGATTGATAATATTAAATGTGAAAATCACAAGCTATGCACTGACTATAACCTCATCAAGAAAGAAAATGAAGACCTAAAAAACAGAATTATAGCCATAGAGAACAGGCTCATTTAAAACAACATTGTCCTCCATGGAATAGAAGACCAAGCCTGGGAACTAACAGACATCATGCAAGAGAAAACCCTGCAGACACTTTCCAATACCATGAAGGGGAAAACTGGTAAGGAGAAACTAGATGCAGTATGAAAAATCCCAACAAAAAGCATCAAGAGGATTGGTGATTATAACCCTAGAAGAGCCCGTCCTGTAAGAATTGAGTTTTCCAACAAGACCAGTGCAGACATATTGTTTGAACAGAAGAAGGAGCTGCCCAAAGGAATATTTGCAGACTGGGAATATAACACAGACACAGAATGAGAGAGACAGATTCTAAGGCCAATCCTGAGGAAGGCCAAAGAATTAGAGGAGTACAAATTCAAGAGTAAAATGGAAGGAAATAAATTGATCATCAAAGGAAAAACATACACCGTTAAGAACCTGCATTCATTACCTGCTGGACTGAGTACAACTGAAGTTTCCAGCAGGACCAATGATAACAGCATTGGATTCTTCGGAGAATTAAGTCCCTATTCTAACTTCCATCCTAGTCCTTTCCTACTCAATGGAATATACTTCCACTCTGCTGAACAGTATGTGCAATATCAAAAGGCACAGTTCTTCACTGATGAGAAAATTTCCAAGGACATCCTAGCAAGCAGTGATCCCTTAACATGCAAGAAACTTTCCCGTGACATAGAAGGTTACTCTGCTGAGTCATGGAATGCAGTTGCCAAAGAGAAATGCAGTCAAGGCATATTAGCCAAGTTTCAACAAAACATCATCTTACAGCAACATCTGCTAGACACTGGTGAGAAGCTATTGGTTGAATACAGCTTTGATAGGAAATGGGGATGTGGCGTCCCATTGAAAGACTCAAGTTGCTTAAATGAAGAAAACTGGACAGGAGAGAATCTGCTCGGAGTCCTACTGATGGAAGCTCGTACTCAGATCAAGAGACTTCAAGAAAACAATTCAGAGGAAAATATGGTAAGCTGAATACAATCCTATTGAATTGTATTAACCATAGTATCTATGTGCATTACCATTAATGGTAATAACTTTGTGTTGCCGTGTCAAACAAAGGATTACCGGTTATAACACAACACTGTTATGACCAATTATCCACTATCGGTGATAACACCATGTTCAATAGAAAACTGACCACTTTGGATAATTATTGAGCCAACCACAAATTTATTGGTTATAATACATCACTGTTACAACCAATAATTTGCTATTGGTAATAACACCATGTGCAAGAGAAGACTGACCACATTAGACAATTTCAAATCATTCATTGCCCACCTATTGTGTTTATCAATTAAAACCAATTGATAAAAACTTTTAAGTATCATCAACTATTCATATCATATCGTATTGCACTCTCTTATTGTTTTGCTGTAACTTCACCTTCTTGAAATGTGTGTACACCCAAAATCAGTAGAAAATGACAATATCAACCAACCGTCTTTAGATATTAATATTGATGTCTTAAATGAACTAAACGAGTCCTGCATGTATTACAATGAAGCCAGAGACTTCGAAACTCAAGCTACACATGATGATCTTGTCATCTTACACTTGAATATTCGAAGCATTATGAATAAGAAAAGTGACTTGCAATCACTATTAGAAAAATCACTAGTAGATGTATGCCTACTGAATGAGACTTGGCTGAACAAAGAAAATAAAACAAAATGTAATTTCACTGGTTACCAGTTAGAATCTGTAGAAAGAAAAAATAAAAAAGGTGGTGGTGTGGGCATCTTAGTTCATAACACCTTACATTATAGGAGACTATATGACTTTGAATCATTATTCCAAGAGTTAGAACTATGTGCTATTGAAATAAAAACATGCTGTAATAAAATATTAGTAATATCATTGTACTGCCCTCACAACTCCAACATAAATGGCTTCCTCAAAACCTATAAAAAAGTCCTAAATGAAATAAAGAAACGCAATTATAAACTTTACCTTCTTGGTATGGATCACAACTTGGACTTTTTAAAGTATGACAAACATGAACCCACCAAAAAATTTATTGAGTTAAACATAGATAACAAAATGTGGCCAACTATTACAAAGCCTACTAGAATCACTAAAGATTCAGCCAGCCTGATAGACAATATTATGGTCTGTCAAGACATTTTCAATAACTCGAAAAGTTGCATCTTAGTTGATGATATCAGTGACCATTTACTGTGCTATCTAATTGCACAGAACTTGAAACTGAGTAAAAAGGACCCTCCGGTTATAACCAGTAGGAAAATAACTCCAAAAACACTATCCAGAAGTAAGGACAGACTGGAAGATGTGAGCTTGCTGAATATTGCAAACAGTGGCACTGTAAATGAGGCTTTTGATCGCCTGCATGATACTATGCTTGAGATTATTAATGACATTGCTCCTTTAGAAACTTATACTCCTATTAAAAACAAATACTGCAAAGAGCCATGGTTACCAGTGAGCCTACTACGTAACATAAAACAGCAAAAAAATTTATATAGAAAAACCCTAAATTGTCACGCCACTGGGAGTGACCGTACAACTTACAAAAATTATAGAAACTTCCTCACTAAATTAAAAAGGTATTGCAAAACCAAATTTTATCAAGACAAATGAGTTGAATATAAAAACAACACAAAAAAATTATGGTCTATCATCAACAAAGCTCTATCAAAAAACATTGACAAAACTAGTGTCATAGAAAGCTTGCAAGTTGAAGATATCAGATATTATCAAACAAACAAGATTTCTAATGAAATGGGAAAATATTTCTCCAATGTAGGCTCTAATTTTGCATCTTGCATCAAGAGCCCTTTGAAAAACATTAGCATCTATTTGAAAGAAATTAGAAGGAATACTAAAAGCTTATTTTGGACCCCCATTACCAACACTGAATTAAAGAGAATCCTTAAGGATCTACCAAACAAACATAGCAGTGGATTTGATAACATCGATAACATTCTACTGAAAGAACTTTGTGATTTTATAATTCCTAGTTTATGTTGGCTATTCAATAGATCTCTCAATGAGGGTCACTTTCCAAGCAGGATGAAACTAGCTGAAGTCATTCCATTATATAAAGGGAAAGAAAAATTCCTTCCCACTAACTATAGGCCCATCTCCTTATTGTTAACATTATCAAAATTATTAGAAAAGGTGGTCTACAAGAGAACCTATGACTTTCTAAATATAACGAATCAGTTATATGACAGTCAGTATGGTTTTAGATCAAACCATTGTTGTGAGCATGCAATTCAAGAACTTATTAGTAAAATTCTGAAAGGCAAGGAAAACAAGCAATACACCATCACAGTCTTCCTTGATCTTAGTAAGGCTTTTGATACAATCTCACATTCGGTATTATTCAATAAATTAGAACTGTATGTATGACAACTAAATGTATTTCTACTGACGGAAAAAATATTACTCTCAAGAGAACGTAGTGAACATAGGCACCCCCCAAGGCTCGGTTCTGGGACCCCTGGTTTTTTAATTTTCAACAATAACCTGCACCTTCATTTGACTTACTGCTGTACAATCCTGTTTGCGGATGATACAACACTGTATCATACCCATAAGGATCTTAGACATTTGATTAGATGCATAAGCATAGACCTCAAAGTAATATCTGACTGGTTCAGGGCCAATAAGCTCACTTTAAACCTCTCTAAGACAGTCTGCATGCTATTTAAACCAAACAATAAGCAGACCCCTGGGAGGATATCCTCTGGTATCAATTTTGAAGACCAAGAACTGCCATTTGTTCAAGCAACAAAATTTCTAGGTGTAACCATTGATAATAAGTTGACTTGGAATAAACATTATAGTAATGTCATTCTCAAAATAAAGAGAAACATGCATATGTTGCGTGATGGACCCAATGTTCTCTCTAAACATGCAAAAAAGGTCTTGTATTATGGTCACATTTTTAGTCATATCAATTACTGTATAAGTACCTGGGGCAATATGATTTCGGATAGCCAACTAGTAAAACTTCAAAAAATACAGAATAAATGCATTAACCTCATCGATGACTGAAATGCTAATATTGACAACAAGTATAAAGAAAATTGAATTCTACAAATAAAGGAAATAATACATCTAGAAAATTGCAAACTTGGCTTTAAAATTGTAAATAAACAACTCCCTACTCGAATAATGCAGGAGTTGACAAATGACCATAGAAACAACAACCTCATAAAAAAGCATGGCTATGATACATGATTTAAGTGCATAGCCAATATCCCTTTGGTACAGGACAAGCAGTACAAAAACTGCTTCCTAACTGTGGGTCTAAAAGACTTTCAACCATTATTGGGCATAACCAAACCTGGTATGATGCTGTCTCAATTTGTCTCTATTTACAAGAACAATCTGTTCAAATGATTGACTATTGGTGATAACCTGATGTTATAAACGAGAACTTGAAAGTTTTATTTATTACTGGTGATAACGGGTAACAACCTAAAGCTCTTATGTCATCATGTATGCATCTCCTTAATAATCTTTCCTTCAATGGTCTCCTCATAAAGTATTCATATCCTTTGAGAAAAAAAAAGACATTTGACAAACGACTATCTGCGTCATGGAAATGAAATCTGTAAAACTATCACATGTGGTGCTCCTGCAAATTCACTGTGTGTCCTGATTGACTGGTTACAACCAGTAGCATCAAAATGGCATCCTCCATGGCCCATGAGTTGGTAAGCATCATACACTCGAAACCTTATAAACAGATTATACCAGCTCTCCCTGAGGGAGCAGGCATCTCAGAAAGAAACTTTTGTAAGTCGAGAATCTCTCGTTACTATTGGTTGGATACCAAACGTTTCATTGATGGAAGCTACATGAGCCCCAACGCTCTCTTTGAGCTATTTGGTGAATATTCCAGTGATGATAGCATGAGTGTTCATCAGGAAATGTTAAATTATCTTGGTATCACTAAAAAGGACAAAGCAGCGAACAGTCATATTTTGAAGAATGCATGGATCTCCTTACACATGAAAGGATTAACAGCAGACTCGTGGTCAGACAGTATGCTTGATAGCAATGTTCCCAGTGATGAAATAGCTCTCTATGCATTATGTAGGCTGTATGATCGCAACTGCATGGTATATACCAGCGCCAATGTCTGGAGCATGTTACATACAGACCACCCACTGGATGAGAAAGAGCTCAGTGGCCTCTGTGACTTACACTTGATGTACATTGAACCCAGTGTTTTTAGCGAACTGAAAGGACAACCATTTCTACCACCACCAGGCTCATCCATCACTAAGAAGGCAATGACATTATCCACCGGAGATGACTGTCAGCAACCAGTTGAGGAACCAAACCTGGTAAGTACTATTGCAAGTTTATCGGAGTGCAAACAAAGTTCCCATTGCAAAACTGCATCCCTGCCAACTTCCTCTAACACAGTGTTGCCACCCGACCCAATACAAAGCTTGCTGACTTATGACAATGTTCCTGATCAAATGACATCCTCGAAAATTTCTATCAATAAAGTTGCTAGTGTGGCCACCCCTCCTCCCAACTCAGGAGAACCTGGCAATGATTTAACCAACACAGCAGCACAGCTAAGTCCCACCCCAGACAATATTAGTGCTACCGGTAATAACATTACTGATGATAACGCTCACCCAGTACTGCTTCAAAAGTGTACGGTTAAAATCAATAAACTAAGTCCCCTGGACTGTGAAAAATGGCTACATCCCTCCACCTCCATTGGAGGTTATCAGATGTGCAACAGGAAATTAAAGGAAATGCGATTGGCCCGGAGTGCCAAACAAAATGTGTGTTATGATTGGAGTGATAGCATGGAAACTGACAGTGATGATTTAAGTGAACGAAAACCTGTTAGAAAAAAACCTAACAAATACCTACCTCTGGGTGGACCCTCTGCCAGTCGGATTGCAGCACACAAGCATGATAGAGAACATGAAGCAGCTGAGGCATTACTATCACTACACAACTCCAGTGATGAATCGACTGCAAATGCCGTTGCAAGAACGATCCCAAGTGAAGATGATAGTGTCTCTACTTCTACCGTGAACATTGATGAAAGTTCATCGACAAGCCCCAGTGCCAATACTGATGATGAGGACGACAACAGATCCTCCAGCAAACCACAAGAAAAAGTGGCAAACAACCAACAACCACAACAAGGCAAGAACATGGATGGTAACAGTGACCAAGACAGTGACAATATGCCACTCGCAGAGGTTCAACAAACACTTAAATCCAATGCTAGTAGTACCACTAAGAAAACTGGTAAAAAAGCGGAATTTGTTGAAACCCATCATGGGTTATGCAAATACAAGCGTAAACGCAAATTTAAGTGTAGTAAGTGCAACTTTAAAGGTACTAGCCATGGTGAACTTAACAAGCACTTTCTGAGTAAACATGGTAACCTCACTTGTAGTAAATGTAACAAGCAATGTCAAACACTATCAGCACTGCTGTAACACCAGTACGACCACTCAGAAATTGCGAACAAACATCTGTGTACTGATTGCAATAAGGCTTTCCCCTTTGTGAGCCAACTTAAAAGTCATCGCAAAGTGCATCTTGTTGCTTTAGAACACCATTGTATTCATTGCGCCAAAAGCTTTAAAAGTAAAGGAGAACTGGTAAAACATCTTAACAAACATAGTGGTAACAAATGGTACTGCAAGAAATGCACATACAGCACAGACGACCCACGTAACTTGAGAGCACACAGTCACAAGCATGGTAAAAAAACTCGTTATCGTTGCGAAAAATGTGCTCAAGGTTTCAACTATTATCAGCAACTCAAAAGACACCGAAAATTGGAAGACTGTGCTAGTAATAAGCCTAAGAAATGACTCTTCAGTACATTATTGTTTATAACCTCTTAGACATAATTGAAGTTTGTTACAGGTCATAACAAAAATAACGTTGAAGAAATGACAACCAGCAATAAAATGACTTTCAAAAAATTACGAAAAATCGTTATTGGTTATAACGTGCATGTAGTTTATTCCTATCTTCTTGTAAGTTAATGTTACAAAAACTGTATATATATATGTTCTAATTTTCATTTGCACTCATTGGTTAGGGATATCTATAAGACAACGAGAATCCTCTAAACCTAACCTTTTGTTCGTTATCATACAGTAATTGTAAAGAACTCCACATTTATATGTCATCATGTACCGAAAAGCAAGCAATAAAACAATTATTATTATTATTATTATTATTGTTTTTGGGATGTGAAACCAAAAGAGTTTGATAAAACCAAGTAAAGAAGGAACAACAGACACGGGTTTTTAAATTCTTTCCTATATAGAGGGACAATCATTACGCTATTCAAATAATAATTCGGAGAAAATAGTTTTGATCTGCATAAATGGGTTATGAGCTGCAGACAGGTCACAGTGAAGCTTCACCCCCCCCCGACCTTGGATGGCATTCAGCTGTGTTCAGCCAGCTTAGTGACCCTCTCACCTCAACCCTTATCCACCCTTGGTCCATTTTGGTCAGGGAGTCAGAAAGGCTGGGCCATTCCACCAAACCTTTGTAAATCCCTATCCATCGTTATAAAACTGAATAGTAGAACGTAAGTCTCTTCTTCCAAGAATCTGAAAATAAATCAGGAATTTCTTTACAATATTTGTCCAAAATATGCTATGCGTAAATAGCCATAAAATTGTGGTGTTGTGTTTAGAAGTTCATGGGTTTCCTTGTTGCAAGTGCGAATCAAAACAGCTCTCTGGCATGAGTTGCACCAATGCATTTAGTCCACTAGAAACATGGCAACTAGAATAGAAATGTACGTTATTACATCGTCCTTTCTGCCAAAGTATTTTAGTTTCTGTTGACGAAGGCCAAAGAATATGGAATTGTACTGGTTCACTCAGTTGCTGTTTGGAAGAAACAGTGACACATAAATGGTGTGGCCCCTTTGGTGGAGCTCCTACTTCAAGGTTTTCACAGGTCTATATGAATTCTTCTGCCTTTTATTTTCTTCAAGTGTTATTCTATTTCAGTAGAATCTGTCTGAATGTTCTAGAAGATACCCGTTCATTTTCCTCTAGATTTTCATTTGGAAGTTTACCTCGAAACACAAGGACTCATTACAGTAGTCAGTGAACGAAATAGTTTAATGTCATATTAGAGTTGAAGAATTATGCAAATCATGCTGTAGCTTTTTCTTTCCATAGACTAATTCTCTATGCCTTGAAAAATATATAACTAATTATGAAATTTCTGGGTAAAATGTCAATGAAAATGAAATGAAAATTCTCCCAAATCGGCCCATTGATCTCTTGTTTTACACCGTGTGTATTTCACTGAATAGAGATGACTGATTAAATTGTATCACATTTCCTCTTTGATACCATCGGGATAATGATATTGATTGTTTTGCATATTATGTAAGTTTTATGACAATTCAAAAGGAACCCCGTTTCACTGGACTAAATACCACTTTTTATTGGAAAATAAACCCATAATTTGTGATGTGGCAGCTGAAACAACCACGAGAAAATTATCCATTTCTCACATCATAGGACAATATTCTTTTGCATCAAAGCACAGATATAAATTGATATGACAGAATAACTCATTTGAATTGGAATTGTAACGTTCCCAGCAGACAAACAAAAACAAAAGCTTGCCCATCATGGTTTATTTGTTAGTAAAATAAAAACAAAGCACTTGTGCTCTCGAGAACGAACACCATATACAATACAAAGTGTTTAAAGTTCTTGAGTATCTGCATCCTAGCAAAATACTGGCACTTTTACACAGGGAAGAACTACGATACCTTACTTCTCAGTACTCACTCTTGACGTCCATTATGACTTGTCTTGTAACAGGAATTTATTTCCAGAATGAACTACGTCATAAACTGAATGGGGAACGAAAGGGGAACTCATGAAATTGCAAAAAATTCAAAACATGTGCATAAATCTAATAGATACTAGGAAAATTAACTTAGAAAAGAAATATAAAGAAAATAAAATTCTACAAATAAATAAAATAATAAAGATGGAAAATGAAAAGTTGGGGTTTAAATTAATAAAGAATCAATTACCCAAGAATATAATAAAGCAAATAAAAACAAATTCGTCTAGTGAGAGTCTAGAAAAAAGACAGAAGTACCCAACCAGAGCAAAACTGTTGCCAAACAGACCATTGGTACAAAAAAACTTGTACAGCACTAGTTTCCTACTGAAATGCATGCAATGCATACAGCCATTCTTGGCTATAACAGAAACTTGTGACCGAGTACAACAATATGTCAGAAAAAGAAAAATTGAAATTTTTGCTATGGGTTATAACACATAGCCTGGTAACAAAATTCGCGAAGATTTGTTATGGGTGATAACAATAATAGTTGTGGTACAACGGACTTTCATATTGTGTTCCAACCAGACTTCAATACAAAAGTAAGAATTGATCAGCTCACTTTACATCACTCTACACTCTACTTGATCGTCTACTAAAATACTAATGACAAAATGACAAAATTAGTTGCGTCATGGAAGAACTACAGTGGATTATTGTGCCGCATCATGCAGGACCCAAAACAAAACCACGAAGGTAAAAAAATGGCCGGCATGTTGCAAGAACTTTTGTCAGCAATTAATATTAAGTATGGATTTAGACCCATAGTGAAAGCACTACATAAGAACTCGGGAATGGACGAGGACATGTTTCGCAAGTCACAACTGGCTGAATGGTACTGGTTAGACACCCACCTCTGGGTGGATGGATGTTGGATGAATCCAGGTGCTATGTTTGACATGTTCGGATTAATATCAAACAAAGATGGTAAAACAGTACGGGAATGCATGATTGAGAAACTAGGAGGTAATGATGCTAGCAAAGGAGCTGAAAACATGCTGTTAAAAAACAGCTGGATTGCACTCCATATGCAAGGCATAAGCATTCCACAGTGGATTGATAAAATGAAATCAGATGATGAGGCGGGAGACGAGATAGCATTAACAGCACTGTGTATGGAGTATAACAGGCATAGTATGGTCTATACTCATGCAAACATATGGTCGACTCTCGACACTAACCAACCTCTTACCGAGGAAGAGCTAAGAGCAGCATGTCCCATCAAGTTACTCTTTATTGAACCAGGAGTCTTTGGAATTCTAAAGGACTGCCCTTTCATCAAAGCCCCTCATAAAATCTGTACAGAGAGTGCTAGAAAGGTACTGGAATGCGATCGCAAAATCACACCATACCAACAGGTTGAACCATTAAACCTGGCAACTACATCGTCAGCAGAGACATCCTTCTCAGCCTCGCAGTGAGTCGATACTACAGATGATCAACCAAACACAACAGGTGCCAGTTCATTACCAGATGGTGGCAATGTGAGTACCATTTCTGTACCATCTTTAAAGGAACTTTGTGCTAAAATTCAATGTACCCGACTAAGTGCTGATATAGCGCCAGATAGTAAAGTAGACGGAGACATGGACAGAGACACAGATTTGTGTAACCAAATTGGAATAAAAGCCTGTAGTGTATGTGTTGTGAAATTGGAAGACCCAAACAGTGCTAAGGTTAATAACAGATCCGAGACGCTAAATAGCATTACAGGTTATAACGCAGAGAAAACTGTTAAACCCTGTTATGTGAGTGTGACCAAACTAGCCTGTGAGTCAGAAAAACCGAGCAATGACATAAAGAATAGTGTAGCCTGAGTACAAAATCATAAGGCTTGTGATAAAAAAGCAACAGAAATAAAACCCTGTTTTGTTAATGTCACCAAATTAGAAGACATACTCAAACAGGAGATCAAAAAAACAAGCAAAGAAAGTGGATATAACTTAAGGTTGCGAAAGAAGGATGTGCCAAAACCAAACAGATGTGGACAAAAAAGAGTAGACTACACCGAACTAATTGATATCTGTTCAAATGATGACTCGGGTGATACTAGGCCTGCCACACCAAAGTGACATAAACCTCAGCCCCCATTAAGTGGACCCTCTATGGAGAGAATCCAGTCTCAGAATAGGATTGAGCAGAAAAGACGGGAAGCCGCTCAAGCATTACTAGCACTCAGTACTCAAGGAGAAACTATGGCAGAACATAGTGACAGCACAGACAGTGGTACAGTGAGTATAAGTACGGTGAGCAGTCCTCCCCATGTAAAACTGTGATAAAGCCATCTGTCAAGCCAAAAACTGAACCAGATGCTGTCCAAGAAGAGGTCCAAACACAGGATGGTGGTACCACTCCATCCACTTCAAACACCAAAGATGAGGAGCAGCCCAAACAAAAGGGACAATTTATTATATCTAAATCAGTGGGTATAAAATGCAAATATGTCAGAAAACGGAAGTTTAAATGTACAATGTGTTCCTTCACAGAATCAAACCTTAGAAGGTTGAGTGAACATTTTTGTGCTAACCATGGAAAACTGGTATGTAAGCAATGCAAAGACGAATTTAACACTCCTTCTGCCCTGAGGAAACACATGTACTCACATAGCTCTAAAGCCAATAAGGAACCTTGTGATGATTGTGACAAATCTTTCACCTTTGAGAGTGAACTGGCACAGCATCGTCTATCACATCGTAAAATTGGTGACCAAGTTTGCTTAACATGCAACAAACATTTTAAAAGTAAGAGCGAGTTAAATAAACACGCGTTGAGCCATAGTGGCAAAACCTGGAAGTGCCAGGAATGCGATTATACATGTACAAATCCTCGTAATTTGCATGCACATATGCACGTTCATGGTCTGGATGATTGATATCCTTGTTATAAATGCAACCGTGCATTTAAACACTACCAACAACTTAAAAGACATTGGGTTGAGCATAAAACTTCAGAACACAAAAGGAGTGATTCTCCTACTTTCTGACATTCAAGGTTATAACAACAGAGATGCTTCAGTCGGACTTAGTTCAAATCTTAACTCAATTTTACTTTCAGTTGTTACGTATTTAATGTTATAGGTTATAACAATAATGTGTCAACCGAAAAAGTGCTATGGGGTATAATAAAATAATTATGTTAAAACCAAAACTGTATATAAGTTACAATATCACCGCTCTCATCAAGGACAGGTATAGCTATGGCTACGAGATTATTCTCTAACCCTGTACCTTTTCTCTGTACCATAGATGAATAACGAAAACATAATGTTGATACTGTTTATTTTTCATACTGTTACCGAACAGAGAATAAACGAATTACTATTATTATTATTACCATTTAATTTAAGTATTATTTAATTGTTTGTATGTCTTTTACCTAACCATTCAAAACCAGTACGGATTGGAAACAAAAACGCTCTGAATCTAGCAGGAAATACAGGCTTCCTTGCATTTAATGAACATTGAGGTTTTTTGTTTTGAATCACATGACATGAGTAACAATAGATCTAAATTCATTGTTCTTTTTCTGTGCATTGTGGATTTCCTCGAAGTGCGTGCATTAAAAGTCAATGGTAAAGGCTCGTTCATACTGAGCTACAGCAAAGGCAAAGGAAATAGTATCATTGCCATTGGCGTCACAACTGGGCATAGAACCCAATTGATGACGATGTTTTTGCCATTGCCGTTGCTGCAGGTCTCCATATGAACACCTCCAATGTTACCCATTCTTGAAGGAAAAATATTTAAGTTGCCTTTGCCGTTGCCACAGCTCAGTATGAACGAGCCTTAAACCAAGTTTATAAACAAATGTATCACACGAAAACCGGGATGGAGCTCGGGAACGAGGAAGTTTTGATATGACCTCCTTCCAATCCCCAGTACTCTGGCCCAAATATGAGATATTTTAGATGGATTTTTATTGCCTACGAAATGTAAATTATTTCGGGAAAACATTTTATTCAAATCCCTGCCCCTGAGGAGAATTATTTCAGTCTTGTGTGTAATTCTGAGTACAGTGTGTGGGGGGGGGGGAGGTCCTATCCTATGATGCACTGGGATTAGTCAGAAAGGAGGACTCTCTCCTTCCATGGGAAGGATCAGTCAGGATGGATGCTCACTACCTCCTTCTTGAAAGAAGGGTCAGTTGGGAAGAAGGTCAACCATTCCCAGCTCCAGATCCCTTGGTTCTGACCCCAGATAATCCACCTCTCTTCCTAAGTCCCCCCCCCCACCTCTTTCTCCACCCCAAACAGGAGGACTAGAGATGCAAGGCGTGGTGAGTATGCTCTGAAATATTAAGGGAAGACTGTTTTGTTTTTAAATCTTTGCCCTCATCTGAAAGAAATAAATTAGAGCTTACTACTTGTATTTTGTAACCTCCAGTGAGGCAATTGCTCGTCTTTGGCTAAAATTTGCTTTAATACTATTTGGTACTTTCTATCACCTGAAGATTGCAGATTTATTTCTAATAATTATTTTTACTTCTTTTGCGACAACATATTTATTGTAATACCATATCCATACGGATAAATAATGCCCGATTCCGCAATTTGAACCAAATTTAACGCTGACAGATTCCGGTCAAATATACAGGTAGAATCTTAATTCTTTTCCAGAATAGACTGGACTGGGTGATATGTGATGTAACGAAACTGTTTGTCATTAACATAACATCGAACACATTGCCCCACGATTGATCTTCGAACCTGAAAGCAATAAATCATTTATATTACGTCAGATTACAAAACTATCTTTTACCCTGGATACCATTACTGCCCAGTGGTATGGTGGTTGTTATTTCAAGATCTATGCATTTGTTTTAAATAAATGTAAAAAGTTGTTAGGAGCAATGAAAACCAGGATCTGAATCGACCCAATGCAATTTTGGGAGTCGCCGTTTTGCTACCTGCTCAGAATTGGCAAACAGGCCGATGACCTTCAGCTGAAACCTTGAAATTCCTTCAGGGTGATGCATTTGTACTACAGATACAACAGGTTGTTTTTGGATAGCTCACGTCAAAAGTTCTCATGCAGATCCAATTAGCCTTGGTTGGATACACTACTGTCACTTTAAAATAAAGATATGAGGGGGATTAACCGTCACTCATTTGAGATAATATTTACTGGCATTACGTAAGCAGCAAATATGTACAGTCGAATTTTTCCTAAATAATACAAATCTAACATTTTTGTACAAAATTGGCATCAAGTGGTTACAAAATCAGCAAAAAATAAAGTTACCTCCAGTGGGAATCAAACTCACAACACCAACCAGCTATGGATTAGAATTCTAGATCTAATGTCTTAGCCACTCAGCCAATCTGTCATTCCTTGACAGTCTCAGATTTTCAGACCATTATAAAAGCCTTATAGGTCTTCTAATCCATAAATGGTTGGTGTTGTGAGGTCAATTCCCACTGGAGGCAACTTTATTGTCTGCCAATTTTGAAACCCCTTGATGCCAATTCTTGTACAAAAATGCTAGAAATGTCAGATTTGTGTTATTTAGGGAAAACTCGAGTAATTCTATCAAAGGTAACATCTCCAATAAAAAATAAAACTGAAGTTATGGGCATATTTTTGGGCATAATTGGTTATTTGGAATTTATTAATAAGCAAAATACAATACGTAACACAAATCATTGTAAAAGTTAAGTAATGCCAACTGGTATACGAAAAAAAAACTTAAGTTATGAAATCGTCTCATTTGTGAGTCGTGAAAGTAAAGAAATCTAAGACACGTCATGAAGTTGCTTCCTACATGATGTAACTTACACTTTGAGACAAATGTAAATGTTTTCTGTGCAAATATGAAATAATGTAATAATTACATATTTACTTAATATTACACATTACATAATTACTTGTGATGATAAGATTTTTGTCTTTTGATGATAGTTATTTCACGGACTATGTTTATCTGATGATGCTAATTAGATTATCGTGGCTGGATTTTAATCGTCGCTGTTGGTTAACATTTTCGCTTTGCGATGCATAGATTTAGAAAAGATAGATTTCCATGAGAGCTTTTCAAAAACCTCGTGAAACGATCGAGTTTTCTTGAAAAATATTGTTACTACGCTTTCACAAATAGTAATAAAAAAGTCAGAAATCGCTACTGTTGTTTATCAGACTAGCTCCACATCTCAGAAAGTAAGCTGCCTCTTTACATTCTAATACATAAAACAGGAATCTTGCATTTTTTATTTAAAAATTCACCTCAATGTTCTTTACTACGAAATGACAATTTAAACTTCATGTGAAATTTGAAAAAAAACCCACATCATCTGAAAATCAATGAATTCATTCGTGTGAGATGCCCAAAATTGCTTAATAAAGGCCGAATCAAATAAATCTCATTTCCAAATAAATAAGTTAAAGTTATAAGTCGGTTGTTTCAAAAAGTGTGACCATTTTGGTTTTTAACATTAATGCCTCCTGATTCGAATGCAAAATATCAATTAATATATCTTTACTAGAGTCGGTAAATACTCAACTACCACGTGATCAAGTAGCACCAACGAGAGCTTATTGAAATATCCTTGTAATAAGTAATACAGTTTAGATGTTGTAGAAGTTGATGTAAGTGAAGATGCTTGTGGATATAATATCTGGCCCATTTTGAACTAATGGCAGAGCAACACAGAAGAATTATGTAGACGAGCTCCTGTCACCCCTTAAAAGTAACCATGCTTGGATAGCTCAGGGGTGTTGGACCCTACATATCTGAGGAATAGTCTGTTGTGTCATTATCGATTATTACCAATTTTTGGTATTTACGAAAAACTTTGCTTGGTCAACAAAAAGTTTTCACTCAAAAGACGATTAGCGTTAAATTTCACGGGACCTCTAGGAGAAGACTTTTGCACGAAAACATTTGACATTTAAGTCTTTCAATCAAAAATAAAAACATAGCCTCAGAAAACTGAAGCCTGTTTCTTGAAAGGACCTCTGATAAAATGTATTTATGTTTTTCGGCAAACTATTCAAAGAAAATAAATCCTCCGCAAAAACTAAAAAAAGAAATAAAGAAAAAACTTCAAAAAGCCTCAAAACAGTTGCCTTTGATTGTGTGTTCTCTAATGACAAACTATACGCGGTAGATATTAATGGTATTGCTTTTCTATTACAAGGTCTTGTCCGTGAATACTGCTACACACAAAGCAGGCATTTTAAGCTGTCAAATTTTACTCAGTCGTCTGGCTTCTGAAATTATTGAAATGATTGTTTGAATGATTTCTTCAATGGTGAAGGCTTATCTTGTAATTGTATTTGCAACTCTTACTGCGCACGTTTTCACATCCAAATTTGTTTGTGACCAAATTAAACTGTAGTAGATTTCTATTAAATAGAACAAGTGAAAACAAGTTGACCGTAAACGGCACAAAATCTTCTGAAACTTTGCCTGTAAGCTGCATGCATACTGTGTGTGCTACATGTGCACACACTGCAAGTTTTATGTGCACACACCACAAGTTTGTGCACATGCTGCAAGTTTTGGTGTGGAGGTGAAATGTCAGTCTGCCGCACGTATCAAAACAATACTCTCTGAAGCATAGCTTCAGAAGTAATAAAACACTGATGGAATCTGCCTTTTTATCAAAGAGGACTATTTACACCTAATGGACATAATAATTTGTCATCATTTCTACATCAATTATTCAAACATCTATTTATTTCAGTGCTGTAGTTCTTCCGTCTTTCTGTAAGCCTTGCTTAGGGAAATACTGCAGTCAATCATCACATGAGTAATGATATTAGCGAATGGTAGTCGGACAATTAGAAAACAGAAATACATGAAGGAAAACCTGAGCCACAAAATAATGTTATTTTGCTGGTTTTTCACGAAAAAAATGTCCAGTAAAAACAATAGAATTAATCAGGAATCTTAGGATTCAATATTTTACTTACTTTACTGAGCTATGAATTTTACGTGGATTATAGAAGGATCCCTGAATATAATAAATGATTGTTTAGACTTGGATGATTTAGTTCTAATAAATAGAGCATGACCTTAAAAGTCTCAAACTTACTTGCAATGTCTCGTGAGCTCAGTTGGAAGAGTCTTAAGCTGACCGTCTTAAGGTCGTCTACTGGATTAATTTTCGTTGCTGAAAAATTGTCATTGTCACTTGAAAACCCAATCTTGCCAATTTTAGTCTTTTGTGAAATATTTCACTTAGTTTGGTTAAAGGACGTAGTTTGTTTCAAATTATTCACCTGAATCACTTCAGTAAATATCCACTGCGAAAGTATATTTTACCTTTTCATTTAACTTTTCTCGCAAATTCACTTCAACACCGAAATAGCATATCTGATACCAACTTTTTATCTTGTATTAGAATTTTCAATTAAACTGGTGCAAAGTGACATTATGGAAGAATATCTGTGCCAATTTGAAAAACAAAGCCAACAGATTTAGCCACTTTGCCAATGTTATTTTTATTTGTGAAAAACTCAACATAATTAAAGGTCAGAACTTTCAAGAAAGTTAGTGTCTATTACTGTCACAGTTCCATTAATTAAACCCAAAGAATTGGCAACGTTTTCTCTTTTTCAAAGTAAACTTTCGTAATTACTGGTAGGGTAGTTTGTTCCCCTTCTCGGGTACAAAAGAAAAAGACATCTTTATTTCTCTCTGATATAGAAGTGCGCAGTTCTGTTGACGTAAATAAACGGGATATCTAAATGCAATGGGATTACTTCAGAATAATACACGTCTCAGATCAAAGTCAGGCTTTATTATTGAAAGTGGAATTTCGTTACACATAGAAAGATATAGCTGTTGAAAATATATATGTCTTTCACTGATGGAAGTCTGTAACCTTGCTTTATTATTGATAAAGACTACAGAGTTTTCAAACATTCGATGCTTTTTACTTGATTTGCTAATTTTAACTTATCGCATTTTATTATATTAAATGGTGTAAAAAGAATATAAATGGGTTCTGTATTTGTTAAAGCACGATAATTCGTGCTTTATTAATTTTGAAACTTTCGAGACCGCAGGTCGAGAAAGGTTT
>JBCAUG010203857.1:0-19326 GCA_038406175.1 Haplosyllis leylae | reverse complement strand
AGAAGTGTTCATTACTGAAAATTAATGCACAGAGCATGCAAAGCATGCGAGTGCATTGAGATCAGTAATGAACACTTCGAGTCTGTTAAATTACTTAAATCACGATTCATAGGGAACAATAATACAAAAGAAATGTCAAAATATCGAGTTTTGTTCAAGTAACATAGTTGTACTGAAGGTCTGAAGGGTGGGAAGGGCACATTTCAAGATTGGTTTAAGAAGAGGCAACAACTAATTGTGGGCTGAGTTTAAGGTGACAGAAAACATACAAATATTTAATATTTTAAAATAATTTTTCTTGAGGATATTGCCATATAGGAGTACTACACATACTAAGTTTCAAAGGAATTGGATTATTATTTCATAGAAAAAAAAATTATGTGAAAATCAGAAAAACACCAGTTTCAACCGACTTCAAAACAAGGTAAAAAATACCAAAATTCTTATATTTAAATTAATTATTTCAATTTTTCGTGACTTTATTTGAATTCCTTGATGTTTTCTACCCTGAGAAGTTGTGTCACAATGACATTTTTTAATGATTTTAAGTTTCAGCATAGGTGAGTGCACAGGGGTTGAGTGCACAGGAGTTGAGTGCTGTCACTTTTTGGCCGGTGTCATAAGGGAACAAAAGAGCCTCAGCTGTCCATTCATAGATATTAACATATGGCTGAGACAATAGATTGCACACGTAACGTGATTTAATTAGACGAATCAGCTAGACTTGAATTTAACAGCAAACATTGCAATTTAAAGGTTAGGGTATCAGAAAACTTAGCAGGCAATCTTGGTTCAAACCTTGGTAGAGTCATTGAAATTTTTGTTTCGTGGAAATAATCTAATTACATGAGAATTATGAAAAACTGGAGTGATGTTTAATTTTCAACACAAGGCAGCGTACTCGATAAGATTCTAGGGGCACCAGGTAATTTTCAGTAAGTACCATTTCCATCGTTTACAACACGTCCCGAAGGCGTTTTACAATTTAAGGAGGCCAGAGCCATTTGGGACAAAGTCATTAGATGTGGGAAATACTTTTTTGAGACATTGTTTGGTCAATACATGATAAATTAAAACCATTTTCAGATAGGGTTTCTATTCAAAATCTCAAGATAAAGTGGGATAATCAACATGACCCCTTTCATTAGAAATGATAAGGAAAATGGAATTATGGTAAATTTGAAGTACTAAAAGTTATTAAATATCTATAAAATTTTTCATAATAATTACTAATGAGAATGTGAAAAAGAATATGTAAAAAAATTATGGGGTCACCACCCAAAATTTTCCACAGCAGATTTTTAATTATTTTAATACGAAATTGTATAGTTGTGTGATGGCAAATGCCACTGCAAGTATGTTGCAAAAACCACTTTGTGGCAATCAAATGAATCTAGCCATCTTAAATCAAATCATGTAAAATGTAAATCATGTAAAATCTCACAAACCGAAACTGCCAAACATCACAAAGTCCCTTGAAATCACTTTAAAAAATTCTAATGTTTGGTGGTTCTCGTGACATGAATTACAGAATCATAACACATCAAAACATGGACAGATTTGTTGTGCAATTGGTGCACAATTAAAATCCATTAACTCACTGAATATTACGAAATCTCTTGGAAACAGAAACCAAACAAGAGGGCATTTTGAATCCTCGATTACTACGTTTTCCCCCTGAATAATGTGTGGCGGGTCCCTGAACGAGTGTGATTTTACAAGCTTTTGTTTCTGTAGAAATTTGTTGGTTTAACTTGGACGCAATTATTTTTTAAACGTTTCAGTTTTCCTCAAATTTAACAACGTTTGATAATATTTCTTTTGGCATATATACTAATTAATTAAATGATTATCACTTCCAACAGATTTCCAAAAACAAAAGTATCCCTGAAATGATAATATTGCCAATGCTTCACAAAGAAGAATAAATATGGTAAATTGCCTCAAATCCAGAAGTCACAGGTAGAAATATAAACCATTGAGATCCAATTCCATTCCGACAGGAACATGATCTATTCTCATGCAATTGATATTATTTATTCTGCACCATGGAAACCAATATATGGATTTATATAATTTATGCTGCGTCATGATAGGCAATGGGGTTTATCTAAATTGAATAAGGGGAAGCAATCAGAAGGAACAATAGGATTCCCTGCAGAACCTTCAGTTTATCACTGTTTCTTGCTGCAGTGTGTATGAGATAGTCACAATAAGGGGATTGTTTCAGTTACTTGGTTTTATTTACTGCTAATAACACAACAATAAATGACAAAGGTTATGGGTCCTGATTGTAAATAATTACTGCCACATTATACCCAATAAAACATCTCGGAAATGTTAATGTATTATTGGAAGGGAAGAGGACAATTTTGCCAACAAAGTCCAAGGAAAGGTGAATTGAATAAAAATCCTAACCTTGGTTGATTTCAATGAAAAAAGTCATTTGTTATCTTCTAAAATTTTTACTGTTGTCATCATATTGTCTATATCTAATTCATATCATTTTCATTAAATTCCATTAATTTATTGATATCAACAAAGCGTCAGGGAATTTAATTGGTGAGTTCTATGTGTATAGTTGTAATCGAAATTTAAAAAAAAATCGAGTTTTCAAGTTTGCCCAAAAGTGATTTAGCCAAAAAAGAAGAAACATAAATTTTATCCGCTTGACAAGATATATTCAATGTTTTCACCATCTTCATCACATTTGTGATGGCAAGGCAGATTGAACTGTGAGACGAAACACAATTGTTTTCGGGTAATTTTCTTCGAGGCAGTTCAGGCAGATCTGACAGATGTAAAAGTGTATTTCTACTCCATGCTATTTATTGTAGATGTAACTCATTTCATCAAGTATGCACATTCTCGCAGGGGTCAGTAATCCTAAATAATCATTACCTGTAAATTTTTAATTGTGATAATGCTTAAAATTGCATTTTATTTCTGTCAGATCTGTTCGATTTCCTTACCGATTTCCTTTTTGTTGTTATCACGGAACGCCTAAGAAAACCCGTGCCTTGTGATAAAGTTATAGGATAGGTGTCCAAGCTAAAAAATTATTATTTCTTTTTCGTGAATTTGGGGAACAATTTATTCTTCCCTTATTGTTGTGCGCGAGTTAGTTTGAAGTTTTCCCAAATTAAGGAAAATTGGCAAAAATGGCAATATTGTCACCACTGGTTTTAAAAACAAAAAATCCAGCAAAAAATGTGATCATTAAACCTAGGACCTGAGCCACTTGCATCTGACACTCTGCTCTGAGGCATGAGCTACTTGGGGGATCGAAGATCTGTATATGGTCATGCTCTACTGCTTCTAACTAAATGATCCAAGGCAAAGATTGAAGTGGTGCAGGAGCAGAAGACAATTTAAAGATATCCCAATAACGAAGGTCTCAATGGCTCAGAGAGCAGAGAATCTGGTCCAGATGGCTGTGGTCATAGGTTCTATGCTCACTGAGGTAGCATTTTGTTGCTGGATTTTTTATTTTCACTTAAAAGCCTCTGATGCCAATATTGCCATTATTACCAATTTTGTGTGTTTGTGAAAAGATCAGTTCTCCAAGTAAACGTTATCAGTATTATGGCTTTTATGAACATGGTAAGTTAGGATGAAACGTCATCCCCACCAGCTCCTTGATAATGTGGAATACAGTTCATAGCATTTATTATGCTAGGAGAAAATTTATTCTACATGAAGATTTCCTACATGGTTTCAAAAACATTACGACACTGAAATGATAAGCAAATATTTTACAAAATTTGTTTTGTTGATGTCACTAATATCATACTGAGCCACGGCACAACCCTTCATGGGGAAGCATGAGATTGGTATTATGTCTCAAGGTTAAATATGTAACAATAACATCGGAATCCTCTTATCATGCACTGGATCCAATGCTTGTGGAGGCAGTGAATCCTGTAGGTATACATTAGGGACTGCGTCATGGTGTATTGATATCCTATGCACATAAATCAATAGCCAATGCTGGTTTCTTTTTATTATTCATATTCAGTGCAAAAGGAAACAAAATTGCTGGACGTTGTGTAACAACTTCATCCCGTAGATGTAATCATGGAATCAAGAAGCACTTGCAAGAATTATCACTGTGATAACAAGGACATGATGTAACAATATAAGAACAGTTGATATCAGATTATTAAATACTTACGACATGATTTTGTAGTTTTGTAAAGAAATGAAAGACGTATATATATATGCACAAAGTCACTCTACTTATTTGTTTGGTAGTGGATTCAGAAGTTTAGAAAATGGAAGGGAACGAGAATGAGATGAGTTTAACCTATTATTACTAATTACTTAGTTCTTAACATAGGTAGTAACTTCGTCGTCTTGTACTTGATCACTCACTTGGCACGTATCATCAAAGAAGGTGCACTCCTCCTTGGCGTAGGAAAACCCCGCGCATAATGGTTTATCATTACACCAACTTGTGCATTGCCCTATGTCAGAGATATCATCCATGTAATGGATGGTTCCAATCTCACACGATTTCTGTGTGTAAATCGTGTATCCTGTAAAATTATTCAAAAGTTGTTAGAACGCAGATCTACTACCGCAATTTTTTCTTTTCACGTTAAGGCTCGTTCACACAGAGCGAATTCAAAATCGCAAATTTTCTTTGATGTCTGACAATTCTTTCTGTGATCCTGTTTTAACTTTTCTTTGCTCTTTTTTTGCTTTCGCTTCCTATTTTGCTCGATATGAACCTACTGTGATTATTCTCTCTGATTTAATTAGTCATTACCTGGGACAGTGTCATTTCGTTTCCTTGTTTCCAGCTTTGTTCCAGGTTTGTAGTAGAGAGTTTGATTTCCCGTTCCTATTCCAGTTACTATAACGACAGGGTTGTTGTACAACAAGCAGCAGCCTCTGGTTTTGTATTTAGTTTCAGCAATAACGGCCCGGCACTGCAATATAAAATTATAGGTTTGAAAGATGAGGAGCAATTTTCTGCCACAAGTATGTATGGTACAAACGTACAGTGGTGGTTTTCATATTACATCGGAAAATGCAGAACATTTTCTAAACGTAAAATTTGAATGAAGGCACAGAATATTTTATGCAGCTGTGTAAGGTCTACTATGTGGTGGCTATTTTGAATTATTAACGTAGTTCTAGCAGTCACTCATTTGGACTTTTAGGCTCATTTTGAGGTGTTTTAGTCACAACAGGTAGAGGATAAACTAAGTAGGTTGAAGTTCCACCATTGGTTACCCTGCGTTAAATTTGTAGTTTTAAGCACATTGTAAACCATTTTACTGATTCTGGGTGGTTCTATATTTTCAAAATTACACAAACACTTTAATGTAGTAACTCCTACCTGTGCATCCCGCTCGCAATACCGAGTACACTGAGTACTGTGGATTTCCTGCTTCAGAAACGTTTCCTTATCGCAACCGTCATTCTCAGCGTAGATGTTGTGTTTCCTGAAGTAACGTGTGCAATCCTCTACCACAGATGATGTCATCTTACAGATGGTTAGAATTACCACAACATTTACAAACACTGTATTCATCATTCTCCAGGAAACTCTACTTCATCCCTTGTACAGCTTGAAATGTTTCTGTGTGAATGCTCAAACACTTTCTTTTCGTTTCTATCCAGCACAGAGGATAAAAAAAACTAAAATATGTTACCAATTACAGATTTGCAAAAAACGCTGTGACGATAATGATTGAGAAAATGGTCAAAATTTCTGCAGACCATTGCTGATTTCCCTGAATGGAGCACAGGCAAGCATTGGTGTGTCGCAACACAACATTCCTAACCATTCAGCCACTCCGACTTTACTTTGAGTTTTAATGGGGTTTTCCCTAAATGGAGCAGAACTTTCACTGAATTCAGCGAATTCAGAGAATCTGAGAAATCAGTGAAGCAAGAATTAGGATCAATTTAACTGTCTTCTCTTTTGGCTGTGTGTCTGTGGCACAGTGCTATAGGCTCTGTCTCTCACACAGGAGATAGTGGGTTCAAGCACAGCAATCCTCCTTTTAAAATATCATTATTTTTGTCACTGAATTCGCTAAATTCAGTGAAAACATTTAGGGAAAACTCGTATGTAGCAGCATACAAACAATTTTGTTGGTTTATTATCTTGAATGTTGGTTCCTGAATAGACCAGGATAGAATTGGTCCATGTTTTAATGCTGCTTTCGAATTTGTTTCATTGACAGAAATAAGTTTATTTGTTGTTGCGAACAAGCCATGGTTCCCACGTGAAGATAAAGGCATAAACTCTGTCTATTTTTTATATTTAGATTTTCATTGGACAAATGTTAAAAGACAGAACAAATATCAACATTAACTCAACAAGAAAAGTGCTTTTATATTTACATTACATAAACAAGTGTTAAAAAATCAATGAATAAAAAAATGTTAAGAATATGTTCATTCCAGTTACACGTTTTGCTATGGGCACTAGTAAAACAAGATTACATATTTTTGAGAGAGGGAAGCGGTAATGAAAGGCCCCTTGGGTAACAGAAGTATCTCCTAACAGAGTGAAGCCTTTCTACACTTGCTTGTTTTATCAAGCCTTCAGTGTCCATGACATATTTAATTTGGATACTAGTCTCTCAAGGCAGATATGTCATGCACTTTATGCCTAGGCATTTGTGCCAAAAGTTGGTGTGATGAAATAACACTGGGCCTTGGGTCTGCGGTTACAGTAAGAAGAACTAAAACTGAAAAATTACATTGCGTCGATGAACATTCGAATACCTGGCTCGTAAATGATGTCATGGCAGCATTTTGTGTAAACAAATTTCAACCAATGAATGCAGTTTAAAGTAGGTCTAATTATCATAAAACTGCCAAGGCATATTCCCAGAATATTACTGGTCCCGAATTCAACCACTATGCTGACTCCAATGAGCCAGCAATCACGTTTGATATGATACATTTTACCCAACACAGTGTAAAACTTAAGATCAATGCAAAACATCGGGCTTTCCTCAACAGAAGACCAATAACGATGATATCGAAAGAAAACTTATTCTACATTTACGTGTTTCCGTGTGGTATTTAAAAACTTCTTCACACGTGGAAATTCACAATTATCAGATAAAAGTTTAAACGATACATAAATTCTTTTATTTTAATGTTGATTACCTTTTTTAGATTTAGGTTATTATTCAATTTCGTGGGTTAGATAATTTCAATTTGACATTCGTGTTTTTTCGATTTTGGTTTTGGATCTTGCTAGATCTAAATTAGATGAATTAGTCTAATTCATCTAATTGCACATTGATAGTGGAATTGACTATCCATGAACAGGTGAAATGTTTATTTTCACTATCCATGGAGCAGTTCACTATTCATGGATAGTTAAAATGTAATGTAGCAGTATGCATGGATAATGCAAAATTAATGAGCACTTTACATGGATAGTGAAAAATAAATTTACACTATTCACAGATAGTTGAATACACTATGTGTGAATAAATTACTACCCACAAATAGTAGATTCCACTATTCGTGAAGCATTGGTCTAATTCAACTAATTAGATGAATTCACCTAATTTCAAAACCAAAATCGAAAAAACACGAATATAGAGGTAGTTGGCACGAAAAATTTAAATATCAGTACCTGGGAAAATTAGCAACACTGCATTTAAAGGCATCGTTTATTTGTAAACACGTAATTCTGTCAGAAACTCAGCTGTATCAAATTTTGAATATTTACCTATTGGATGTGGAAAATAAACATTGACTCGATCTCGAATTTTCAAAGAAAGGAATTGTTTACATTAATGGGTGTTTTTTGATGCTGAAGTAATGATACTCAGATATCCCAGAACTCCTATCTGTTTCAGATTCGATTTTTTTCCTTTATTTGAGCGCACCTCGTATCTCGCTCACTGGTAGATTGAAGATAACTTTGCATTCGAAATAGGGATAGTGAGCATTAGTTTGCTTCAGAATTGGCCACGCCAGAATTCCCTTGGGATGAAAGGGTCACAAAGTTGGATGATTAGAGTAAGCTCTGGGACGGGTACATGCACATAACAGGCTTCATGTGGCGTGTACAGACAAATTAGTTTCCCGATGGAAAAATCGATAATTTTTATATCTGGAGGTATCATCCAATCACTTCGACTGCGATATGTATCTAATTTAGTGCGTAAGTTTCACACGGAACTGTTGCTTATTATTGTCGGTTCCTTTGCCCGTGAAATCTTCAACTGAATATGATCATTAACTAATTTGTCATTGCTAAATATCATAAAAACAGTTTTGATGTTGTCTCTATCGAAGTGTTCTCAGAAGAAAGACATTTTGGAAATTCTAGGAAAAGGAATTCAACATTGATTCTATAGGCTGAAAATGCATACATGCTCAAGCTGATCTCTTGATGAACTTGTCATTTGAATACTCTGAAAGTTAATCAAGCCGCAAATGTGATGAGAGCGTATAGTCCCGAAATTCATTTTGCTTTCAAAAGGCCGTGTCTTCTTAAATGGCAATACATCTAGGAACCTGTCACTAGGACGAAGATTTACGATACAACCTGCACAATTATAGAGAAGTGCTAATGGAAAAGTCGTGTGGTTTCTTATCAAAGCGTCGCAGACCTCCTCTACCAAAATTAAAGATTATTTCTGAAAAGCAATTACTTTGTTTTACACTTTTGTGAAGATACTTCAAGAAAAAATGCTTTGCATGCAGTTGTGCTTTCCCGTGCTGAAAGGAATGACAGTTGGACATGTTTGGACCTTGGCGTTTTGACACTAGATGCGACCTTTCCCTGTGTAATATTCCTTGGCAGTTCGAGGTATTTGCCTTTGTGATATTCTGTTAACCTGAGGAACAACTAAGAAACTTAAAATTCCAAACACTTGCTCCTTCGCAACGCAATTGATCAGTCTTTTTTGTGTCAGATAGATACAAATAACTTCTTAACAAACTGCCTCAAAATATCACCTTCCAAATGATAGTCCAGAAATTCTGACAGCTTTACCAATTTTAATGCAATTGTTGTGTGGCGGGAAATTGGATTTATTCATTTGACCAAGAAATAGGTTTTCATACCCAAAAGGCAAACTAATAAAAGAAACAGAAGAAATATGTCACAAGGGTCAGTCGTACGTGCTTATTGCTGTTTGAGCAACTGTCGAAGTGTGATGTATGGTGCCTTATGTCACAAGAGACGTGTTCTGAATGTGTTAAATTCAGCGGAATAAGATAAATTCCGACAATTTCGACCCATTGAGTTAACTCTCTCGCAATTATGTATTACCTTTGGTGTCATAACATCCTTCTCTAGGGGTACAAAAGTGTAAGCTTCCTATTTCCTCAGGAATTACCATTCATTAAACATAATCTCGAGATGCGATTCCCAAAGTCTAATTAATCAAAAAGACCGGGCAGTGTTTACCACCAAAAAATTATAGAAACATGGGTTGACATTTCAAAGGTTGACAAATAAGATATGATAGATACAGTGCAGTGATGGTCGGAGTGTTGAAGGAAAATGAAATTACGGTTTATTTTAATTTTATTTGCTACCAGATACAAGTAGAGCAACTCACTGCAAACAGATTATGTGGCTGAATCCTCAGGTTTTTTAACCACTGGAGAATCATTCGATGTTAACTTGGGCCAGTCCTTTTTCTGTTGCAAATGTATTGTTCTCTTGGGTCCTCTTCTGTATGTGTCGCTTGCATTCTCAAACACTTCGAAATACCATGTAGAATTGCATGGGGGCTGTCACTGGTGGTAATAAAACTTCATTAAAATGACCGACCTCAGCGTATGTGTTGCAATTGTCAGTCATTAATTTTATACGGAGCTTTCTTTCCATATTCAGGCCTGAATGTTCCCACTGTTGATTTGTAAAACCTTTCCTATCGCAATTATTACCTGAAGTACTCTAAAAGTGAAGCCTAAACTGTTCTCTTAGATAATCCAGTATTTATTTTATTCACGTTTCAAAAGGGAATTTAATTAACGGCGTAGCATCTTTTTAAGGTACTTTTCTTTGATGCTTTATACCTTCCTAAATAACCACATTTTAGTTAATATCCCATGGGTCCTGTAGTATGTAGCAATTCATGTGACATGTGCATGAAAGAAAGGAAATATTAAGTTAAGGCAGTGATTGTTATTGCGTCGGAAAAGATGTACTTGAGTGATTGTTCTGCAGTGTGGCTGGTGAGTGTCACGGGACATGGTCGGACTGATACAGCGTCTGAAGAGGACAAAACAGAGACGCAGCTCGCGCACTGGTACATCAGCTATTATTCTCACATACATCTTTACTCTTCTACAGATAGTCGGTGGATCCAGGGGGATCGTATCTTCCGCATCTGCACTGTCTATCCTGTGAGTAATGTTGACAGCTTGCTTTACAGCTTCTCAACAGCTCTTGAAAACTCAGTCAACGGCTGTTGGACGGACGCACCAGTGTAAAGCACTTCTGATATTCTTCTCGCTTGTATTTTCAGTGCAGTCAGTTGGAGGTAGTGGTGGTACAGCTTTACTAGAGAAAGTACAGCTACCAAAGCCGCATTTGTGGATGAAGACGTAGAGTGGAGTGCCCGGACACAAGAGATTACTTGTTCTCACTTCAACACTTCATGTGTGTGAACAGATATATTATATGATACTTAGTGCAAGAGCTAAATAATCTCCTCGAGTGCTAATGGGAAGATACTGGAGAAACAACACCTGTGTGTAATGTAACAATGGAGGAAATAATGATAGATAGGTGACGAATCATCTAATACTGTCAAACAAAATGCAATGGATCCGTAGATTGCTAGGTACTAAATGTATGAAGATGGATTTCAACGGTCTGTATTTTAGCCAATAGGAAAAGAATAAATGTAACATCAAGAAATTGGTTGATGTGGTTCTCCATTGAAATGAGGGACATGGAATTGTGTCTTTTATGGAGTCTAATGGCATTCTGTCTGTGCCAAGGATCAGATGCCACTGGTCAGTTCGTTGAATCGAAAGACCAAGATCCCATAGCAGAAGAAAGACACAGGATACTCGTTGTGAAGAAGGGGAGGACAGCATACCTCAACCCCCGGGTTGTATTGGAAAACCCTCCATCCGAAGGCACATGTATGATACAAGTTGTTAATGATCCCGTGACGCAAAGAGTTGGAACCCTTACGCCACAGGTAGGCAGCTATTCATTTACATTTCATCTTTCTTCAACAAATTTAAATTCTGGATTTCAAAGTATAATCTTTGTGATTGACCGTTTGTACATGTATCTCTACTTTTCAAATGTGAAAATGGGAAGCTTTGTCTATTCCCCACAAACCAATCTATTGAAACTAGCGTGCAGCAAATGAGAGGCATTTCAAAATCAGCGTTTCTTGACAGTGGTGTAGTTTTGTGTCAGGCTCTGTGATAATGCAGTCACTAGACTTCTTCACCTTTAAAATATTTCTACCGTAGTATTCTGATTTATGAGGATTTTAGAATGTCTCAAGGATTTTTGCCTTTAATATTCATTGCTACGATGATAGATGGTCACCACCTGCTACTGTTTATGATGTAATAAAAGTAAATTAAGATTACAAGTTTGTACGTGTCGTTGTAAATATTTTAGAATTACATCATACGTTCACCACAAGGCATTAATCGCTACTTAAGGTCCTTAAAAAGTAAAGTACCATTGTCAGCTCTAGATGTATTTGTCATGTGAAATCACAAATGAAATGATGATTTTATTATCATAGATCACTTACAATCTGTCCAATATTGCGAAAAGTACAAATTGTTGTTGAAATGCTGCCTCTCTATAAACTAATAATAGGGACCACTAGTGTTGTGCGACTAATATACGGTTGACACTTAAAAGATATTTGTGAGGTTCCCAATAAGGAAATTAAACAGTCATAAAATGTCTCCAACAAAATATTTGCAAATAGTTATGAGTATCATAAAATACACACAAGGATGATGAGCAGGGCGCGTGTTATTAGTTCTAACTGAATACGAGTGGTCTAACTGTTTTGCCTTGAAGTAGAAGATATGAAATATTCAACAAAAGGATATTATTCCTGCAAAGCTGAAAACGTGTCGAGTATCAATCTGAAGTATTGGTTTTGGTGATCCATAGTGATAATTCACAGACTACAGAAGATACTTCACCTCATTGTGAAAACAAGAAAAAGTACCTCTTCCATTGCTAAGAGCATTTGTCGCTTTTTTTTAGTTTTGATGATCATTCCAAATTGAAGTGACAATATGAATATGGTTACATGCGAGCTCTTTTCTTGTACGTAACGTGTGATGATTTACTTTGCTCAGGTGTTATCTGTGTGAATACCACAAAACCATCAAATGCAAAGAGGCCATATTTGCTTTCCCTTTACACGCAAAGATACATTGAAAAAAAGAAGAAAGAGACACTTGTGTTACCTGATTTTATTTGACTACCATGCTTGGTCATGGCCCTGTATAAGGCAAAATTAATAAGACAGCACTCACTTTGCAGGAATGAATGTATTGACACGACACTATGGTACAGTTCAAAGTGTAATTACTTTTTTCCTATTTTTCCATTTCACCTTAAAAATTAAAATATACATTCACTATAGTTGGCACGAAAAGGTCATCCAAAGCCAAGTGTTTAAACTTTTGAAATGTATTAACATATTCTTAATTACTTGCTTTTGTAAATGCTGCGTGAGCACACCTGCCATGCCATGCAAATAAAAGATTATTTAATTATCAAAAACGCAAGCCAGCATGAGAGTTCACTGGTAAAGCTTAATCAAGTCTTTACACAGGTTAAAATGGTGTTTGAACCCAAGTGGCCAAGAGTTCCAGTCCATCTTTATTAACACCTTAATAGAATTATATTCCACACCCATGACACACATGGTTAAGTGTTACCTCTTTGTTGTCTAGTTACCATATTTATCAGCTCTTTTTATTTAGTTTGGGAATAGCTTCAGTGCTTTTCTCTTTCTGTGCAGTTTCTCTCTGCTCAGTAAAGTAAATTAACATTCTTAAGTAACGGTCTGAAAAGATTGCCGAATATCCAAAGGATCTGTTTCAAGTTAATGGTAAAGAATTTTGTGAAATCTTTCTGACCTTTTGCTTGCCAATAAAGAGTTTATCTAGATTTTGACTGGAATCTCGAATGGTAATTATTTCTAAAATACAATGTGTTGCCAACAAATTAATTCTTTCTTGGCAGCCCTGCACAGTACGACCTTCCAAGCACGTCCAATTAGCATAATTATGTGGTATTAAATATCCCAAGGTGCTCATAGTAAAGCACGAAGTACAACATCTGAGCATATATTATTAACTCCAAATCAGAAGAAGTGATGAAAAACCGGATATTTGAAAATGTTAATTCAAAGAAGCAGCAGTTGTTGCCATTGCCCCTAATTATGTAATTTATACAAGACCTCTTTTTCATCTGAAAAACTGGTGTGATTATTCTGTCGATGATTTAAAGGATTGAATTACATAAGTCCAAATACACTCTGGAAAAAAACCTCTGACATCAATGCTCTTATTTTGTATTTTCTGGCTATATTGTGCTGGATCCACTAACAGTGTATCCAGGATGAGACAAGTGTACACATTACCGATACATATACTTGTTTATGTAATCTACTTCTTAATTACATTTCAGGAAATCCATATATCATTGAATAGTAAGTGCCCTGAAAATAAGCCAAAATCGTTTTCATGGATTCAGGGTGCTTCTCTTATTGATTGCTACCACAATTGCACGTTTGTCAGAGTTATTGTTATTTGATTTGACTTATTCATGTCCATTTTGTGAAATTTGACAACTAGATTCATAAAATAAACTGACTGTATTAGAAATTTCGACCATTACACCGTACCAGAACAACTTACGAAAAAGCTGTACTTGTTTTGAGAAAAAGATATGAAAGAATTTTGAGACTTCCTCACGCAGTGGTAGGTTGTCCCACCAAATTTAACAATAATGTCTTGCACATTATATTAATGACAGTTTATCTGTAGCAATTTGATACTAAACTGTTTTTGCAAGTTCCCTTTCTTGGAAAGTATAAAGGATATCAGTAAGCTTATTAATTAGCAGAACCTGGATTCACAAACATGCAGGTTCATGTCATGAGAATCCACCCTACTCACATATTGACCCACCAATTCTTTACTTCAGCAGTTTGTATTTCGGATACCCCCGGTTCTGTCCAAGAAATTTTCACCCTCTTCAGTGTTGCAATTGCATGGCTTTGGTCACATCGAAGCCGTTCGTTTTATGTATTGGTTTTCTGACTGCAGTTGTCTGAAGCAAATCTGGACCATTTATGCGTAAGTGATTGCAACAGGAGAACAGGTTGAACATGACCACGGGCTTCTCTTCTTTATTGATTGTTAAACAATATGACAAGAGGAAGATGTAAACTAACGATACAGGTCACCTGGGAGACTCCGGGGGCTGATTACTCTTCATGCTCTGGTCTCCTGTGGAATAATAATACGGTTAAATGAGGAAAACTTCACAAAGCTTTGGTGAATTTTTTTGTTACATTCTCTACTGAAGTCTCCTGCTGTTTTGAAATCAATATATGTGTCCACTTCAATTTGGGCTACTTTCTGAGCAGGCCATTGACAGTTTAAATAAATCTCTTATTTTAGAAAATTACATTCAACACTGAGCAAAGTAAAATCTCACGTGAAGTCCGCAGAAAATAAATGACAATTATTTTAGTAATTCCGTGTGATTGATGCAGTACCTTAACATCGTGTCCTTTGACCAATTTGTTTATTTGTTGTGATTTTTTTGTTGATGTATATATATTTTTCGTACTCCTTACAGGTGATCTTACAAATGTTAGAAAGGCATGTACCGGAGTGTAAAACTTAAAGTCAATGACTTAAACCTTTATTTTCAGACAATATTAAGTGCAGTTATTATTATTATTATTATGAGTAATTTAATTGACGTATCCGATTGTAAAGAAAACAAACATAAAACTGCTAATGTCGGACCATACCAGCAATGATTCAGTGCCTACGACCTTTGTTGTGTTTGGCTACACTCCCGACGCTACACAAAAAGATCTTTTTTAACAATTAGTTTTTACTTAATTTTACAAACAAACTGATGCCTTAGTAGTGTTAAAGTCCTTAGAAAAATGGATATTTCACAAATAGTCTTCCTGCATATGAATATGCTTTTAAATTCACTCCAGATCGTATGGATGATAAATTACTGTTTGAAGCCAATAAAATACAATATAATTTGTTAGGTAAGACCAGATATGTTTGTAGATGTTATCTTACAGATTTTTGCTTCACATCAACAAACAGTTTCGGAAATTGGCACTGCCACTCATAGGCCAAGAAGTTCGAATTGGACTTTTCTGCATTCTGCAAAACAAAGATTTTACAACTGAGAACATTTTCATTGAACAACCCGGATCAGATCACCCAGAAAATATCTGAACACAATAAATTTAATAGTAATTCAGTTTCAAAGTAAAATGACGGGAGTGACTGGTATGTGGAAAAAAAGCATGGCTATGAGTCGGTTGACAATAGTAATACAACAACTCTTTCCAGTCAAGACAATCTTTCCACAATATGTTGCTACATTTGAAGTGTTCATCCAAGGAAATTACATATATAATATCTTCCTGATGCGTTTTTAACATTTGCCATGAAAAAGTCAACAAAAAGACTGGAAGTAATTATTTGAACACAGCAATGTTAGGCATAGCGAACAGAAACTTTTAGAAAAAAACAAGAGAAACATTGCCAAATCTGGTCTCTAAATTATAACTTTAGCTTTCATAAGAACTGTTAGACCAGATCTGAATGACGGTGATGATAGAACTGAATGTGAAATAGGACGTAGATTATGAGATAGACAACTGCATTGTTTCGCGATTTTTTACTTTATGTTTAAATATATAAAAAGAAAATATTTTTGACTCCATTGTGAGTTACTTAAATGTGAAGAGTGATTTTAACAGGATCCATCAGGTTGCTGTCAGTTTTACATCTCTGTCTGCAATTTTACATTAAACAGAAACAAATGCCAGTATTGTGATAAAACATATGAAGATCACTATTGAAAGAAATCGGAAATTCTGTAGGGTTTAAATCAACAAATCCTTAAATTGTGCACATGTGGCAGTCGCACATAGATTATGTTCTAGCAGCTGAATTTGAATTACATGCATGTTCAGAGAGACACAAAAATCAAGATACATAATCACTCATTTGCAAAAATGGAAATGAAATGTAGACAAATGTTTTTTAGTTTTAAATACAGACACTTGACAAGGGTTATAAGAAGTTTAAATCTGCTGTATTTATATTGAACAGCTCAATAATATTTCTTTTCCCTTGCTGTAAATAGAAAATGCTGCTTATCAGTCACCAGATTTAGGTGAACTTAACAGGTTATATTTACAATGTAACTTGGGATTGCAAAGATGACCAAGGGCTGAGCATGTGAATAAACACAATACACCTGGCCACAATAAGACCAAAATTGTGATTGAAAACGTTTACGTTTACAGTGCATACGAGATTTTCAGGTGTTAACAAATTGGGTTCAAGCTTAAAACAGGTCTCGTGCTTGAAAAGACAGTCCTGTCAATTCCCAAGATCTGTAAACGTGCGAATAATTTTCGACCAGGTTTATCGATACAGTGATGGAAGTGCTTTATTCTTTTCAGTGGTAAATTCAGGTGCTTTTGACATTTGAAATATTGTTTCCGAGGTCACAAAGCACTTACCCTACGGCGTTAAGGTAAATAATCTCTCAAGGGCAGCATGTATGTAGACAACATAAAAAATTTGCTAGCATTTAGTGGTTTATAAAATAATCCTAATTACTAATCGACTACATGCAAGCATAAAGAAAACCTCGGAACCTGCTGTTGTATATAACTTCATTATTTGCCAAAAGTGTATTGTTACTGTGTGTTAACAGAGAAGTGTTGTCATTCTCAACACCAAACAGCATCTACCCAGGTAAACAATAGATAATATCTTATTGCATTACAGTTACTCGGGTCGACTGATACCCAAAACTGATGTGAGAAGATAGTTTGAAAACCCAATCAAAATCATCTTTGTGAGTCTACTTTGTAAAATCTTTCAGGTTTTGATTAAATATATTATCTTGATCCCAAAAGTTGCTTCATTCAATCAGATTGTTCATTGACATTGTTACTGATCTGCCTGATTAATGCGTCTTGATCGCCCGAAGATCTGAAGTGTAACTTGCACATAACACGAAAGTTAAGGTTAAAGGACTGGGGTGTGATTTACTGGAGAAAGGAAGTTATTTGCATTTTTGTTGTTGTGCTGTGCATCTGCTAGTTAGTTGCAGTAGTATTAGCAGGGAGTCTGTAGTGCCACTTGAGGTTCTCAGGTGTGAAGAACATCTGTTAACATCTTCATTCTCGTTCTTGATCAACCCACACGCAGCCTCGGTGCTTTTCAGTAGTTCAGCCGTTACCATTAGTGATTGTCAGGTGCGGATCCAAGATTTTGGAAAGGGGGACCCAGCCATGATCCAGAGAAATTTGCCGACATAATGGAGAACAGTGACATTATTGTGAGTTAATATTTCATCAGAACGCATTACCATGTGTGTGGATCCTATGATGATCACAATTAACAGTTGTGTTGAACATATTTTAATGATTAAACACTGGTAATATATACTAATACATCATAAAACTTTTGATAAAATGTACGTAGGAATCGGAAGCTAAGCAAAATGAGGCGAGAGAATTTGATTCATGGGACACAAATGGTTAAAAAATAAAGAAAAATCTATGCTGAGCAAAACAAGGCTAAAAATAGTTCAGAAAAATGATAAAAAGCCTTAGTCAATTTAAAAGGTGAAGTTAGGAGGTCGCCGCCCCGTTGCCAAAGATCCACACCTGATCGTCCGAAATGTCCCAGTACTTTTTCATGATTTGCATCTTTTGTAATTTCGTTTTGGCTGCAGAGCATTAAACCTGAATTGCTTTAAAATAAGAGTAAAGTAGTAAAAAACTACATCTGACATTTTTCTACAGGTTAAATTTTATGAATTCTTAAAAAGCGAAAGGTATAATAATTCTCATTGTTCCTCAGAGAACCATACTTTATACAAATGCAAAGTTTTCATTTGCCATTGAAGAGTGCACTGTGCAATTCCTACTGCTTGGGTTACTTGTTGCTCAAGAGCAACGGTTGACGCTAACAATGAGCAGGAATTCAGGCAATCAGTTGCTTCGAATCTGATTTCTTATCTCACCTTGACAGGTAATACTTTCCCTTTGTGTGTTTCCAGGAGCTGTGACAATAATAACTTTTGCATTTTTCCTCAGAAGGGGATTGGAACAATGCCGGAACACGATACATTTGGGTCAATAGTAAATCAGTTGTAGTTTTTAGAAATTGTATTGCACTGCAAGGTAAAGGAGCGCTTGAAGAATAAGTTTGTTACTGGACCTACAGTCTCCTCAGGCCGAGGAAAGAAACAGCAAGTCGCACAGGGAATGGAATAACCGCTCCCCCCCCCCAATCATCGAACCAGATCAGCAGATGACAGCCGAATCCGACTAAGGGATCTGATGTTTCATAGATCGGCCCTTACCAAATTTCTGGTTCCGCAACTTTTATCGGAGACACGAACATTACTTATTAACATTATACTGTAGACCTGACCATACTGATTGCGTTACAATTCACTTTATTTTGAAATAAAAATGCGGCATAACCAGGAAAAATGATATATTTTAGCCATGGTCTTTTTTCACAATGTTTATGAAAATTTAGCTTCGTTTCACTTGTTTTCCTCATTGCAATCGTTCAAGTTAGTGATTCCGTAAATATTCTGTTAATAGGAAGGAAGAGATCAAAGAGATGTTCTCTATAGGAATAAGTTAGAATCAAACCTCATTCATTCGGCTAGTTGTGGTGCAGGTATCTTACACATCCAGGGAATCCTTGAGTGTTTTCCTGCCGTCAGTGATAGAACATTGCGAAACCTTTAGGAAACACACTCCAATTCCATTGTGATACAGTGCCAGTGGTGTTTTAATGCATATTTACCCAGGGACTATTTAATGTAATGACTTCACATTTCATATGTTTCTGAACTAAATTATGGCAAACATATTCACAAAATGGCCAACTCCAGAAGCTGGAGGGCTGATAATGATCCCAAATTTGATTTCAATCTCATGTCATTCATGTTGAAAAATTATATTAATGACATTGCATTTGATAACGAGAATGTTGACCGTAGGCGGTCAAAGGTTTAGTCTCCGCAAGATGCTCCACACACCTCACTACCCAAAATTCTGGTTGGGG
>JBCAUG010203746.1:0-19330 GCA_038406175.1 Haplosyllis leylae | reverse complement strand
AAACATTGCGGTTTGTTTACATTTTTATTTTTCCTTATTAGGAAGTTTTGTATACATTTTTTTGTACCAAATATAGTGGAATGTTATGAAATATACGTATATCATCTGTATTTAGTGTTTTTCCTTGCTTTAAAGTAAAGAAAATGCCTTTTTTTTAACATTTGGCTCTGGCTGAGATGGCTCTGGCTCAGACAGAGAAAACCCCCGGTTTGTGATCGTTCTCTCTACCTCTACCGTTAGTTGGTTTTCTTTATCAATTAGGGCTCTGCGCAATCGATCTGATTTAGTTTTTTAGTTTTTTTATTTCCTTTGTTTCAACTTGGTTTACCTTCTATTATGCGTTTTTCCAAAATGGATTTAATCTAATTTGATTTGCGTAAATTTAAAGTAATTATTGTTTTGAAGTTTCGAAGTCCAGATGATATATATAGTTTACTGCATGTGTGTCATCAAGGTAACTGAAATCCCACGAAAAGTAGTCCCTTCATTTCAAGTCAATAAAAAGGCGTAACTAAACTAAAATAAATAAATCAAATGAACTTTGGCAAAACTGGAACGTTTGTTTTAGAGCTTCCGTCACTGAACAAAACTGCACTCTGTAGTATCTCTTTTGAAATACAGCAGCAGGAAATCATTAAAGCAGCTTGCTTGTAACAGTTACCATTAGTTTCTGCAACAGCTACAGATACTTGCCAAGTTCCAATCTCAATAGACAAAACTTCCTCTCATTTCTTTGAACCAAATCGTTGTTTTATCAATAAGTTCTATTGCATACAACTACTAACAGGCCCCCACCGCATTTTTCTCCATGCAGATATGTAGATAGATGGTCCAGGTTGTTCTGATAGCAACCTAGCGGAAATGATGATAGCTTTAGTCCTACTTGACTACTTAGGTAAATGCCTCAACTTTCCTCTAATTCATTTGGCTGCGTACAGAATGTGCAGGGGACTCGTAGGAGCCAGTAGGAATTGTTAAATGTTGCAAATTCCACATAGGCCTCCGCTTTCCAGTTGTTTGGATTAAATGCAAATGTAGGAATATTATTTTTACTTGGATTTGTCAGTTGATAAGTAAATTTAGTCATTATTGAAAATATCTGTTGTTCACAGAAATGCATTTTAGTAAGAAATAATGTGTCCTGTTATGCTTCAAGGAAAATATTTTGCCATATTTTATTTTATAGTTACATACATTTTGTTTTATTCAAACAAGGATGTACATGAATCAATATCGCGTTAAACTCAACATAAAAAGAGATCTGTGCAAATAGAACCTTCAGAACCATCGTAGTTCTAGGAACCGCCTGAGAGCTTCAATTGTTCGGTACAAATACAACAACTGTTCACCTGTTCCTTTGTCAACATTCAGCTATTTTCGTTCATTGACAAAATGTAGTCATTAATTGTACGTATGTTTCAATGACATAGGTCCTGTTACAGAACCACATAGTGTTAGTATTGTACGAAGGAATTTGTTATTGATACTTCTGAAATGCTGATCTTATGTGGGCCTGTCAGTTGCACTTTCATGAGTACTTGATGTATCTTTCAGTTACTGACGGTTAGAACAATAATGAGGGTATAATTGAGGTAAATTGCACTGAGCAACGTGGTGACTCAAACAAGGATACAGCACTGGGCAAATTGGGGAAAATGGAGATTATTACCCGCCATCAAAAATGAATGAGGATTTTGTTCTGAAGCTCACAAATGATGAGTAAGAAATATGTGACTCCGTTTATGGCATGAATAACAAGTAAGCATTCAAAAGGGGCACACATGTTTTACCAGGCGAGATTCGGCTACCTGCAAAACAAACATCATCAGAGGGGTAAAAACAGGTGAAGGTAAAGAATCACGTATTTTGTTATGTCGCTCGTAAATTTTTGAACTATAAGGTGTTCTACGTGTACGTTATAAACATACTACAAGTTTACAAAGGAGACATCATAGAGATTTGAAGTACCACACAAGTATTCAATAATGTTTAGGAACCATAGTATACGTTGTAGTATGATGTAGTATGGGGCCAGTAAACATCAATGTCATTTATGATAAATTACTTACTTGTGCTGGGCACGTGATTTTTTTAGCACCTAAGCATGACCTTACCTTGTAGCAATTATAGCTACACTATTAAGCAACAACACCTTTCCCTCATCAAAGGTGAGATATTGGCAACTGTGCCAAAGCTTGTAAACATATTTGTTGATGCACTTTGCAGTGTTATTACTCTCACTTAGAACAAGTTCTAATTAAATATTCACAGTTCTCTGAACTAAACAAATTAGTTCATCACTTTTGCTCAATAGAGAGAGGCTTCACTGGGATCCCATTTAGAATTCTGGTTTCCTTTTGTTTGTGCATTTTTCGTCTTATTCATTGTATAAATCATTTGTATTTTACTTGTAGAAAAAGTCATTAGGAAATGCCAGGTTGAAATTTGATATCACAGTTTTGTTGTACAAAGTATTGTAATAACTTTTTTATCTTTGTTGTAGACCAGCATTACCTGTGGTTCTAATAAGTGGATGGAAGACTGAGCAAGATAGCTTGAGGCGTTAGCATCAACGCAAACATCTCTGCGCTTGTTAGGCGAGGACAGTAGACTTCATAGTGCACACCTAAACCAGTACAGTCACTTAGTACAGAGACTCATTTGTGCATAATAGAATGGAAAACAAACACATATCCCCCTTCACACCACCCAATAAAGTTCAGCATTTGCAGAATCCCAAGTATTATAATCAACAGCAAAATTACAATCAAGCACAGAGGTCAGTGAGTCCCCAACAGTTCCAAGGAAGACAGTACAGTTCACTTCCAAATCAGGAGCTTCATAGGAGGGGAGAATATCACAAGAAGGATTATGTGCAATATCCACAGAACTATCCTCCGAGACATTCTTCATTGAATCCTCCATTTCCAACAACAGACATTACATTCACTACCCATTCACCTCCTACTATATCTGCGGCACACAATTCCTCTTATCAAGGTAGGCATCAGGATCAAGTTGCCAACCTGCAAAAATTACAACCACCTGGTGCACGATCGCCTCTTGAAGGAGTAGGAGGAGGAGTTGATAGAGGTGGACTCCACACGTATCCTCCTAGAAATGAACCTAAACAATATTACGCAAGTGATAATCTCCTCAATGGTGGCAAAGGGCAGGTTCACTCTTTGGATCGCTATAACTACCAACAAAAACCGCAAACATTTGTGAATCAGCAGCATACTGGACAGAAACACGTGCAGGATTTTAGTAATTCTCCGCAAAGAGTAGGAGGGCTTTCACGGCATCAAGCAGGTTTTCCTCTTTCTCTGGATTCCCCTGCGAGGCACCCAACAGCAACTGTGTACACAAAACATGATCATGGAGGATTCCCACCACAGCAAAACGGAGGTACCTTCCACAAAAACACTGACAGCCACATCAATGCGCCAAGTGTACAAACAAATGCAAATTTGAGAGGGGAGCAGCAGTACATACAATCTATCGCTGGTGCTCAGAACAACACATCTACGGAACTAGATAGCAGTAGATTAAGGGAATTACACGGTGGAATTACAAATCCAGCAGGAGATAGTGGGAACTTCAGCAACCGAGGATTACAAAATCAATCGTGGGATTCTGTTAACGGAAGCGACGGTCTGATAGGATCACCTGTCAGTGTGAAGGTAGGCAGCCAGGGAAACTCTCTTGGTGGTAGCTCTGACACCAACTTCCCACGCGCGACGGTAACAGGACATAACCACACTCCAGTGATTCAGAACTTTCCAAGTGTTTATAACGACACATCAGTGTCACCTGTGTCTTCTATATCCACCAGTAGTCTTGGTTCCAACACTTCAGCGCCTGTTCTACCATTTAACGCCACATTATCACCACAGAAACCAAGTGGAGACCAAAGTTTTGTTAACTGGGCTTTTGGAAACTTTCATCATAACATGATGGCTAACGCTAGTGATCAAATGAAAGCGATGGAGGAGAACATGAAACGGATGCAGAAACACATGGAAGAACAGTTTAAGAATTTCAACATGAATAATCCTACATCGATGGCACCTCTGGAAGGATTTCCACCACTCATGGATCCGACAAAGATAATGGCTCCACAAAAAGGGATTAACGAACCACTCGTTCCAGGTGTCCCAACTCCGGTGCCTAATTTTACCTCACAACCTTCAGGATTTGCAGCTATTGCTGGAGGTCCATCTGGTGGCCAGACAGCACCAGTTACCACGATGACGCCAAAATCATCAACGGCACTTCCTCCAGGTTCGGTACATCCGGGAATGGACACAATGGAACTTAACAGATGTATCCAGAACACCCCTGATGGTAAGAAGCATCTTCAGTTAAAATTTGACATGCAGGACTTTAAGCCAGAAGAAGTCAGTGTGAAGAAAGACAAGAATAAGCTTGAGGTTCACGCTCATCACGAAGAGAAGGAACCTAATAGGGTAGCTTGTAAAGTATTTCACCAACAGTACCATTTGCCAAAGAATGTGAGACTCGCTAAAATGGAATATGATATGGATCCAGAGGGCACGTTAACCGTGAGAAGCCCCGTGAAACCAAGACACAATGTCAAGTTCGAGGAGGGACAAAAACTGGAACAGACGAAACTAATCCAACCCCGACAGTGAACCCATTATTTCACCTCGGAGAAATCCACATGAGAAACTTGAATACTATGTCGCCGTAAATGAACGGATGGACACTAGTCCTACTCAGTGACGAAATGTTGACTTTTTCTTCCCTTACAAGTGTTTATGGAGAGCGAAACTGGAAGACTGTTTCTGGAAAAATACTAAGCTTAAATGCTTGAGTGTAATACTATTGGGCATTCTGCATCTTGCTGCGGCTACACATTAGAAAACGAAAATAAAACAAAGCAAATTTTACTCATTCATAACTTCTCATAAACTTGCATAATTCAAGGTATTGTGTTGTGTCTGGCAGAACTGAAAGTAGCGTTCAACAAACAACGACAAAAATATTCGTGTGCTGAATTCTATTTTGAAAAGGATCATGCATTTGCGCAGTTTGGGTGACATTTCTGGAAATGCAATGCCTGGAGAAACTTATACCAGCATATCATGCCATATGACTTGTTTATTTTTTACGATGTGTCAACTGGCACCGGTCCACTCGCAGGGAAGCAGTTACCTACAAACATGGTATAAATCACAACAATTTTGGAAGAGGTACAGGTATGATTCAACAGGTTTGAAACCAAAAACCTCGACAACAGGTGGTGTACAATGTGAAATGTAGACCATAGAACAAAAACCAAAGGCAAAGCCTACATGTGAATTATGACCTTCTGACGTTACAAAATAGCTAAAAAAATGAATGACATCATCGTTCAAGGAATAGAAATGCTACCATCTCAATACAGTTTCATGTAAAAAATATACAAAGATCCCATTTTTAAGTTTTGAAACGATGCCTTTTTCCTCGTGTAATAGATTATCTACTCTACCATATGTTTCCCAAAGAAAAGATCAAAAGATAGCATTCATTGTGAATGGGTGACATCTCAGATCATGTACCACATCCATTTTGAACAGGTAAATCATATTCTTTACCTGCATGAAATGTCAATCATTTATGTCAACATAAATTGTTGAATAGCATGTTGACTGTGCTGGAGTACTTGAAGGTTCTATTTCCATAGTCAGTATGTGACCAGAATAGGTAGGGCAAGGCAAGGCACCCGTGTTGGGAGACACAAATAACGCCACAGATGATTAATAATATAAGGAGAAAATAACTTTTTTGAACAGTTTAATTGTAAATGTCATGCGAACACTCAAAAGAATCCTAAATTTGAGAATCTAGTTGTGTTCCAAGATGCTTACTTATTGTTATACATTTTGAAGTTGTTTATGAATCTGTGACAATCATTAAAAGTTGCAAACTGTGATATATTGAAACTTATTAAAACTTGTATTCAGTTGTTTCTTCACCATTGGTTCAGCTCCAAAGCTACTCAAACATTTTAAAACTTGCTTGGCCAATTTATTATTTTTAAATATGATGTAGTCTTGCTATGTCTCTTCTCTCGCACGGAATGGAATGTCTGCCTTTTAACAATAACATTGCTCAAATGACACAGACGGTCATGATAATTGTGCGATTAAAACGAGAAAGGAACAAAGTACAACTATATTCGGTTAGTTTTAGAACTGTGTATTTTCATTTTCATTCTGAACACAGCGTGTACATGTCATCTTGTCAGACATCATGAAATGTGTCGTATTCAATTTATCACAAAACATTCAGAGAGTATGAATGAGTGTTTGGTTTGTGCAGCAGTAAAAAACGCGATGTCTTTCTTCTGCTGACATAATACCGACATATTAATATGAAAGATGGTACACTAAGTATCTGTGTGGAATATATTACGATCATTATTTCATCGATGACCTGTTTACTTGATGAAATCATTCTTCATTGTATTAATAAGGTGACCAATAGATAAAAATTACAGTTACTGTTATTGGAAACTTTTATTGGAAAACTTAGAACACATTCAACTTTTCTTATGTTTTATCAAATGCCAAATGCAAACGAATTTAGAGAAAACTGAATGGAATAATTTCCTGAAGAGAATGTTTTTATTATTTAATAACATGATGACACAGTAATAAAAACTATCAAATTTTTATTGTGCTGAAAAGTATGATCCATATTGTAACAGAAACACTCTACTCGTTTGCCTTTCCATCTTTTAAATTTTTTACTGTTCAGTTTAATGAAAGTAACAGAAATCGGAAAATACTGAAACATAAAAAGTCAATAGTTGGTTCGGCACCGTTATTCAACGAGGTTGCACAAATTCATGAAAAGTAAAGTGGTTCAGTTTACTGAAGATTCTTGCAAAAGGTGCACATAGGTAAACACCGAAAGCATGACGAGAGTTTGTTTGTTGTAATATGTAAAGTTCTGACTTAAAATCAACAAGATTTACTGTTTATCATCTCTCAAAAATATTCACAAATGCAACGTGACTGCACAAAACGCTTTCAAGCTACATGCAAGGCATATATTTACAACATTTCAACCCAGTGAGTTGCTTAGCTTACGCATAATATTACCATTTTGACAAAGAAAAATTATTTTCACTGCAGTATTACAAGGGACCTGGCATTGCAAATGTTGAGGTTGTTTGAGAGTGTGAATCAATTACAGTACAAAGAATTCTTTCTTTCAATACAAACCTGAAATAATGTAATGTATTTCAAATGTTTTTGACGAACCTTCGTGTACTTTCGTGTTCATTGCAAAGGCATTTCACCAACATTCATATTAGCTAAGTATTTGTCACTGTTTCATTTACATATTCTAGCCATTAAACAGGTGAATGTGATTTATTCTTCAAAATTCTTCCATAGAATCACAACATCTGTAAAGTACATCTGATTATAATGCTACAGATATATCAATTATGCATTTCATATCAGCCTGTATTGTTCAACATTTGTCCCGGAATGACACAAAATTGCTGATGTATTGAGCTTTCACAAATAGTTCTTGTATTATTCAGAATCGTTAGCTTGTTCCACTGTATCTTGTTATTTGATTCAAATAAATTTATCTCTTTCATATTGTACTTGTATGTTCGATTCCATGACTTTTCTTACAAACATTACCTTTAAGAAAAAAAGATAGTTATGTGTGAAAGAATATAAGAAAAGTTTGAAACTTGTCACAATTCGGATATGAACTCGTAGATGACAGATAACACCAGAAAAATATTACTTGACGGTCTTTCATAAAATGATAATACAGTTTCCAACTTTAAAACGCTACCACAAAAAGACTGGCATCATATGCTTTGTTTGCTATCGAAATGGTTGGCAATTGTTTTAACCTAAAATATGACACAACTTTGGCCCAAGGTTAGGGCATGAATGCAATGTCAAACGTGACTGACCTGTATCCTAGACATCAAAATGGTGTTCTTTGGATTCCCCTTAAAACTCTTTGTGAGAAATTTATCACAGATACAGGACTTTAGTGTGCCAATAGGAAGCGTGTTGATAGTCAATTGTGTTTTTCCTGTTTTAATTTTAAGTTATTTAGTCTAATTACGTAAGTACGAACTTGTTTAATATGGATCCATTCCCTCACCTTTGTTCGTTTGGAGATTGTTTATTCATTGAATGAGTGGGGTTGGGGGCGTAGGGGCGCAACAAGTTTGGTAAAACCTTCTGACGTTTTTATGATTGTTTTTATGATTGTTGGTGTTGCACAGTGTTAAGTGGCTTATTTACACTGTCTGGAACATTACTGGGACAGGTACAGGGAATGGGACCCGGGGCAATGGTCCTAATATATTATTCAGAAATGTTCGTACTGGTCCGAGACAGGAAACAGAACCAGGGTCCATTGTTTCCTATTGTGTCAGTCCAGTTCCCTGTACCTGTCTCGGTCCCATTCCCACACAGTGTTAATAACCACATATAAGGCAAGACATTATTTTACAATGTCACAAGACAGCATCTGGACTGCTTTCAGGACATCATCTGTTTCCTCATTAGTTGTCGGAAACTTGATAATGGAATATCTATGGTTGGCAAATTTACATCAAAACATAGGCTAAATAACTGAAATATGATTTAATTTTTTGAAGGAATTTGAGTTGCATTTGGCAATTTTCAGTAACAGAAAAAGTCCATCTAAATACAGGAAAAAATGAGCAATTCACAACACAGACCACATAAATCTTGCAAAACTAACACAGAGTATGCAGCGATCAAACTGAACATCTCATGACACTGAAAATTAGAACTAGAAATGAAAAGTATAACACACTTTTGATTTATTGCCCACAAAAAGTAAACCAATCGCGACAAGCAATTCAATGTGCACAAACACCGAGTCAAGTTTGCAACAATTAGTTTACACCTGTCGTACTTCGAGGACCAAAGCAGAAGCTTGATATTATGAGCAAAAATTATCAGCGGCATGCCGCATACTTGTACCATCTCAAAAGGAGATCCATCTTATTTTAAAACTATTTACATTTTCTACTCCCTGTAGACATACCTTTTCATCCAAACTAACCATACATTATACATTCGCCTTGAACTCCAACCTTTGTCACCTGTAATGTTCAAAGGACCACCCACCAGGACTACCAGACTTATTGTTAAATTCAGTGTGTCATCCATGCATATCCGAATACATTGTTTAAATCTAATTATAATTCCTTTCTTCGTAAGGGATGAGTGATAAAAGAAATTAAACAATACTTAACGGTGGCTTTGAATCATTTAATTCAGTCTATTACAATTTCAAAATAGATTTAATTTGTCATAGGATAAATATCATGAATTTATATTTAGCCTAATAAAAATTAACAGTTACAAAAGTAATAACATAAACGAGTATTTAACCATGAAATATGAGCTTCTGTTTTTAACTGGAATAGATAGTCAATCAAAAAAATTCGCAAAAATCGGTCAAATTTAGCTGGTGTTGTCTTCACTTGTCCAGCACATCAATCACAGTCAATAAACGCATAAACGTATTTATCGTTGGATAGAATACAACAATTTGTCAAGTGATTTACAATATGTTTGTTTTGTCTGCTGCGTGAAAGGCGGAATAAACGTTCCCTACAAAATGACACTTGATTTAATCGAGTTTTCCCTAAAGTAGATCAGTCTGCCAATGTTATCATAATTGTATTGGTTGAATATACTATGTGATCAGTTGTTAAATTAAATTTTTTTCGAGATTTTACAAGATTTTGGTAAAATAATATTGAACACATGGTAAATATTTATCAAATATGTGGCAAAGTTTTATTTAAACATAAAGTTTCATGGTATTATAAATAATCCCTTGCCTGTTTTACCAGGCAATGAGCAATATCTTGGTGATGACAACATAGTCAACACTTATTTGTTTTACTAAGTGTGCAAGGTGCATGACATTGTCTGTTTTGGAGACCAGTTTGCCAATGCAGAGAAGTCATGACACCTTATTTTCAGACATTTCTGCCTAAAAACTGGTGTCTTGATGATAACTGCATCATTACCAAATCATTGCCAAATTTTTAACAAAAAATTAATTGAGACACCAGTTTTAGGCAGAAATATTTAAATCTAAGGTGTCATGAATTCTTTGCATTGGGAAACTGGTCTCTAAAACAGATAATATCATATACTGTGCACACTTCATAAAACAATTAAGTGTTGACTATTTTTCATCACTAGGCAAGAGATCATTTATGGTACCATGAAACTTTATGGTTAAATAAAACTTTGCTAAATATTTGACAAATATTTACCATACATATATTCAATATTATTTTGCCAAATCCTTGTAAAAAAATTTGCGAAATCTTTGGCAAATCTTCAACAAAACTTTAATTCAACAACTGATCCAATATATTCAACAAATACAATTCTAGCAACATTGGCAGAATGATCTACTTTAGAGAAAACTTGAATCAAAGTTAAATGAACTTGGAAATGGAAGGAAGTAACAAATGTAAACAATAGAATAACTAGTTATTTTTAACAAAAGAAACCAGCTGTATTCTATTTATTCACTTTAGTTCTTCAATTTTCGTCAAGTTGAAGAGGAACAGTATCCACTGGCATAGTGAAATGCTAAATTGACACACCTTTCACTGGGGCTCATCCAAAGAATAACCCTGAACCAAATGTTATCACCTTTGTCAAATAAGGTTTAATATATTTATAACAGTAAACAGTCCTCTAAATTTCGATATTTTTAAAGCCCAAATGTTAAAATATTCAGGGCAACGTTACAAAAAATCCAAGTACATATCTAATTGTCCCTATAACAAAAAATTAACACACCTGAAGAAAGACTAACAATATCTATCTCCATGGTTACTGGTTCAACACATGCCAAAACGTCCAGTTTGCTTGTGTATCAAGTTTATAATCTGGAAGATAACCTCTGACGATTTCATGTTCACATTTCTTTTGTTTTTCTTCTTTGCTCATTGCTATCTGAGCCCCAGTATACACAGTACTTTTTTACTTCCAATCATAATGAAATGGAAATAGCGACAGAAAATCAAAGACAAATTTTCATTTCTATAAATGCCTTAGGTATATTTTTGAGTTTGTATTTTTGATGAAGAGTCACATTTTTTACACATTTTTGAAAAGTCGTTCTAGAAAACAACGTTTCAGTGTAATGTCTCAGCCAAGGATTTCTGGAGCGAAATTTTAATTTCAAAATTGACTTCGGCAAAATATCATCATTGTGTTGCTTACTTACTATTTATGAATATTGAAAAAGTCTGATTATCTACGTCAAGTCAAAGGCAGAGTATTAAATGACTATTATGCTATGTGAAGTAAAGAAAATTTTATCATCTTTCCATATGTCTTGGATGTGTTCTTGCTGAAAGGTCACTATTCTGAAAAGTCAATCTCACTCAGCCAATTATAATCGAAAACGTTGTCATCATTCTGTTGCTCACTTGCTATTTGTAAAAAATCTATTTCTTAGGATCATCTCACTGGTTTGAATTTCGCTTGGTGTAGGTTTTGTGATGGGAAAAACACTGAAAAAATAACTAACATGAGATACGGTCTTCTGTTCAACCAGTAAATGAAATGTTTGCGAAAAAAAATCCGAGTAATTCTGTAAGATTTTACAAATAAAAAGTAAAATCTACAATATGCAAATTGACAAGTGATAGCAATTTAAATCGTCAAGATTTTTTTTCGAAATAAATACATCATACAGCATACATAAAACAGAGATAAAGTTCAGTTCAAAGTCTGTTAGATATGCAGAAAATGTGTGTCGTAGAAATGTAGTTGTAGGGATCTTTAAACTGACCCTTGTTAATGTACCAATGGACTTTTTGGATGCTAATTATTTAACTCATGGCGGCCTCCCCCTGGCTTCCATGTACTGAACACCCCTTTTTATGTTTTTTTCGTCTTATAGTGTTATCTAATTAACTCGGCCCCTTAGTTAATTAATATTGTCTGGTTTGTACGGTGGGCATAGAAGATTGGCTGTAAAAGTGGAAGTGTCTAAATCCCACGTTACGTACTGTACATTTGCAATTATAATGATAGAATAGATTTAAAGGTAAGTGTTTACAGTGTCTAATGCAATCTTATCAGAAGATTAATGGATTTAATAAAAAGTTTATAAATATCAGCAGCTTTATCTTAAATTATAATGCACCCCTAAGTATGTTCAGACAAACACACATACCTGTGTGGTCACAGGAAGGAGTGAAGCCGCTCCAATCAGAGATAACCAACAAATGTTTTCTCAGGAGCTGTGGCCATTCTGATATGAATACTGTGGGATTTAAATGCAAACATATAAATAGATATAAACTTTAGTACTGGGTTTTTCAATCCACATTCTTTGATACTACAAATGTGTTACTGACTTTGCCCCAGGTGAGTATGTCCCTACTATCACCTGTTAAAGATCAAAGGGAGAAGGTAAGGTTTACTTCTCTCAACCAAAATCCACTGGTGTGAGGACTATTTGCCTGTGCCCAGCCAGTGGCTGCTTAATCCCAGTTAGTGGGGAAAGTAGAGGAGCTTGGGAGTGATCCCTTCACAATCAGTTGGCAGTCCCTAGACTACCCAGTTCCCACACTGACCATACACCATGTGGGACTCTCAGAAGGGACCACAATCCTGAGTGGTGCCAGAGGAGACCCCAGGGTCAGTCCACTATGAGAGGATTAAGATGCCTCTCTGAAGGCATCGGTACCTTCCCTCCTGGGTTGTGTCAAACACTGAGTATAATGTCTTGGATTCCACCAGATGTCCTGCCACAATGTACAATTCATTATAGGCATCTCATCTCGATGGGACATGTAAAACCATTGAGATCCCTCTTCACATATTTCAAGGACAAAGGAACTTGGGACAGTAACTGTCAAGTTATAATTATACATACATGTAATATAGTATTTGTATTTAAGTGCAATAAAGCAGTGTGCTTCTGAACTTGGACTTATCACTCTGGACTTATTTACATCTGTCAGCACAATAACCATCCTTACCTGGGTAACTGTGATCACCATCAGAATCCAGAGAAGTACTACCACAAAACGCCTTTTCCCTAACAACCCATTTGGCAAGCTGTACCAGACATAAGCAACGGCAGCTCTGGCACTGGGACTCCACAGTCATAGCTAGGCTTTTGGCAGCTCTCATCTCGGGTTAGGCAAACGCTGTACTTTGACCCTACCTTAGGTTTTATACTCTTTAGCCTATTGGTTATGTAACTACTATGGGCTGGCCTTATAGTTGTTAGTGCATTATTTGTTACCCTCAATGGTCATGAATGCAGTTCCTCTTTCATGAATAATCCTACCGCTGTTTTAAAGGTAATTGGTTTACGTATTACCTTGCAATAGCATAGGGCATGGCAATTTCTCATCAGCATCCTTTAGATTGTTTTCTCAAATTTGGACACAAGACACTTTAAGACATATATGCTAGGATCCATTTTAGCCATTTTTGAAATATGTCAAATTATGAAGACTCCAGGACTGCTTGAGTACTTTTCTAAAAAGACACATTTTCAGAAAATTGGGAGGTTCCAGTGTGTGTTTCCAGAATTTTGTACCTAATTCACGGTAGGCGTACAATCTTTCTAACAGTTTGTCACGACATAAGTAGCGGTACCTTGTTGTAGGCCAGTCATCACCCACTATATATTGGAGTGTGGGGTGTTCCCGGCCCATGGCTCTGAGTGCAGTTTTTAGTAAGTCATTTGTCGAATTGATTTTCTTGGCACCTGGTGACAAAAGGTATGGGTGGGTCTGTGAGTGTTTCTAGTGTACTGGAGGGTAGTTTCACCTTGAGTTGGGTGACTCCGATGTGCTCCTCTAGGTGTGGGGTATTAATGATGTACTCATTCACTGCCACACCTGCTGGCATGCCACTTTCTATTGCTACTAGCAATAGTGTGTTTGCGAGATCAGGTATGCACAGGTAAGGGATATCCTCACCCTCCTGGTGGTCTGAACCTGACTCGTCTTCCATATTGTCTCTTGTTGGCTGATTGGTACATGGCTGAGCTTCTGCTTGGACCTTCCTGTTGTGCCGTTGCGGTGCCTCTCCGTAATGAGATGTTCAGGGTCCTCAGTGTCCAGTAGCGGGGACTCGACTCATACTCTTGTAGCCATGGTATTGTTTTTAGTCCAGTGGGGTGATTCTCTTGTGAATCTCTGTAATGCAAAGCTCGGGGCGACTTGTTAATGCTTGTGTATTGTTGAACAATCTATATCCTTTAGAACTGAGGCTCCTAAAAAATATCGATTGAAACTGCTGATTTTAGGTTTTGATACTATATTTATCACATTTATTTCATGGCACAGTATTACCTGATTATGTTGACAGAAATTCAATTCTTAGAAAATTGATTCCAAAAAAATTCTATGTCCAAGAATCAATAGAGCAAGAGCTGAGGCTTCCAGTAAATAGGGGAATTAGCTCAGGCAGTAGCATGCAGGACTTGGAAGTCAGAGCTGCCGGGTTCTACTCCTGCTGGGGGTAACATTTTGCTACTGGATTTTTTTAGTTCTCTCGTGAATCTGTAGAATTTGACCTATACAAATAAATTTAATCAATCAAGTTTTCCTGCTGCTATGGAACCAACCACCCCCAATAAGTGAGCCAGCCCTCTCCTGAAAATAACTAGCCCTCCCTCAACCCTATGGCCAGAGGTCCAGCCCTGCTAGGTGTTACCTTTAACCCATAACTCAAATGTACCCTTTACCCTTCTACCTTCTCCCCTGACAGAAAGCTTTTAAATTAAAGTATGAAAAACTATTGACTATTTTTGTTACATAATAATAAATGTTACATAATTAATTAATGTTTACCATAATTATAGATCTAGTATAATTTTACTTTTTAGACATTTTAAGTTTACATCATAACATTTGACTTTTTTTCATAAAAAGTGCAGAAAATCATGTTATCAAATTTATTTTATTTTCTAAATATGCTTGTTTTGATTACAAATATTCAAACATCAAACATTAAGACTTTTGAAATAATTTAGTTGTAAATAAATTAACATTTATGAAAAATGGGTTCCACTCATAACAATCAAAATGGTCCAGGGGGACTCTAAAAGGGGAGTGGTGGTTAAAATCACCACACAGGTACAATAATTATCAAAAGTTATGGTGCCTATGTAATGAAATTGGATTTCTAAAAAAGCGCAGGCAACAACATTTTTTATTAAAAAATTACAAAACCCCATACTAATACTTTTTATCCACAAACGTTTTCATTCCTGCTGCAATTATTCATAAGCAAAATAAACCTGAAGAAATTAACAATTACAAAACTAAAACTATAACCAATCACATCACATTATTTAATAGTGATTAATTTATAACATTAACGAAAATGCACACATTCATGTCTGTTTTATGATGTCTAGCTTTTCAGATTTATTTAATATGATAAAGGAATTAATTTGATAATAATATTTTAGCAGGGAACACATCCGGACAAAATGTTTTCGCGCTCTCTAAAAAAAAAACAAAACTTCTGTACCACAGCCAAAGTAGGCCTGTGAAAACCTGGTGTATCACCCGAATTCAGTAACGGTCAAATATCTACACACAATTTCATACTCATGTCGATGATAAGATTTTGAAGTCTAGTTTCTTTAATTGGCAAAACACAGATGATTTTTTTTCTGTTTTAATTGCAAAATGAACTTGGTGTAAACGTAAATTGATTTGATTGACAACATGTAAAAACATTTCACTTTGATTCGAATTAAGATCTCATTCCCACTGGTATTAGTGAAAGTAGTGTTCCTACTTTTGTTAGTCCTTATGAGAGGCAAAACAGAAGCCTTTCTTTTTGACAAAACAGTTCTCTTCTGTACCTAGACCTACCAATACAGTATAAAAAACATTTATGCTATGGTTTAGGTATTGAATAGAATTCATAAATGCACAGCACAATGGGATATTGCCAAGTCGGATAACCATAGTGAGAGTGTTGTCCACCCCTAATGGTGCTGTGAAAATTTAAAAAGTTACAGAAACGGTCATCACCATTGCTGCTCCCTTATTGGAAGCTTTAACAAGAGCCTGGTTGGTGGATTCTGTAGAAACATTCTGAACGCTTCCACATTTGGCTCTCATGAATTAGAGAACAATGGCAAAATTGCTAATGGACATCAAAGCAAAAGGCCCAAATGAATATAAAACAGAATCTATAATATCCAAAGTAAGACTGAATTTGCTGGGAATTATCCAGTACCATTTTTGCTAAATCTAGCTTCATACATAACTGGGTATTGCAGATCATACCCAGCTAGAATCACCCCCACTAGACCTGCCACATATTTAGTCATCTTTACAGTACAGATCTTCTTTGCTCTCAAAGGAACATAGAGAGCTATGCATTTTTCGATAAACATTAAGACGAGTAGCATTGAAGACTAATGTCTCCCAAATCGGAACAGAAAGCAGTACACAACTTGCAGTCCGTCCAAGTGTGGGGATGTACTTGATCCCGTGTCAAGAACCATATACAACCATGGTACCAATGATTTCATTGTTTTTGGCTCTGATTGGTGGGGTGATGTGTGCATGTGACAAAGGAAATTGGATTGAAGAGCAAAACATTCATGAGCGTGATTGGTACGTGCCTTCCCAAGGTTCTTTCCCAGGGAGATGTGAGAGACCCCCGAAGAGGGCTTACAACGTTCAACATACCCAATGCCTCCCGTATACCCTTCACATTATCAAAATAAAATGTTTCACAGAATATTTCTGAAAATTTCCTAGTATTTAGGACATTTTTAGGATATAACCCTTTTCATAAGATGTGTGACAGCTCTTCTGAAAAGTAAATAATCTATAATTTACCATTCTTTTTTGAGGATGGATATATATTCTAGCAAGTATCGGTAAACTAAAAAAAAATCTTATCTGTAGAATATCAATTGTGATCTGTCTTAAAAATTCCATTTATGTCTGTCAGATCCGACAGATCGGTCAGATTTGCTTATCGTGAAAAACCCGAATACAGATATCCACGTGGCGTAACAGGCAGCAGCACATTGTATGTATCTCCCCCGTAACCTGATGTTGTGTGTTAGTATTGAATCCAAGGGTGTGAGGACCTGAAATCCTGTTATTTCTATTTGATATCTAGTAACTTTATCATGACCATTAGAAATGGTTAAGCTGTGATTTCCGTCATGTTAGTGAGGTTCGTGCTGTTGACTGAATAGATAGACTTATTTTCCCATATGTCCTTTCCACAAAATACTTTCAACAATTCTGCTCTAAATCTAGACCCAACAATACAGTATAAATAACCGTTGATATTGTGGTTTAGGTACTGTGTTAATGTTATGAAGGCGCGAGATTCTGGAAAAGACCAAAGATCAACTACAGGCTTCAGAGCCCGTCCAACTCCATTCGGAGCAGTGAGAATTAAAAATGTAAAGGAAACGGTAACAACCATAGCTGTCCCCCTTTTGGCAACCTTACTCAGAGCTTGATGTGTTGATTCCGTTGAATTACTTTCATTACCTTTACACTTAGCTTTCAACAACATAAATGCGATGGAAGAATTTGTCATGAACATTAAACAGAAAGGACCGAATGAATAAAGAATAGAATCTGTCATGTTCAGAGTTTCTGAATGACTAACATACACGCATTTCATGTATCCTGATTTTTTGTCAATTCTTGTTTCTCTGAGAAAAAAATACACAAAGTTATAACATGCCAGAATAACACCGAAGACACCAGTCACCCATTTGGCAGTTTTTACAGTACAAACTGTTTTTGATTTCAAAGGAAAATAAACAGCAAAACATTTTTCAAAAGACATTATAACAAGTAGCATTGATGAATAATGTCTGCCAAAGTGGAAAAGAAAAAAGTATAGTTTGCAGGCAGTCCATGTTCGAGGATCCACTCGGTAACGAGTTAAAAATCTCACCCAAGTAGAAAAACATCCACTCCAGAGAATTACTGCAATGGCATCAAAAAGACAATCAAGTTTTCCCTAAATAGAGATGTATTCTGTAGATTCTACAGAATCACGAGAAAACAAAAAATCCAGTAGCAAAATCGTATCACCACTGAGAAGTGAACCCATGCACTGACTTTCCTCTCTTGCATGCTATCACTGAGCTAATTTTCCTATCTGCTGGAAGTCTCAGCCCTTTAGATCCTTATGTAGTCATGCTCTATTGATTCTTGAGCTTAGAATTTTTTGGAATCAATAGAGCATGACAACATAAGGATCTAAAGGGCTGTGACTTCCGGCAGATAGGTTCCACATGTACTGATTACACCTTAAACATATGGGTCTCCCCTCCTCATTAACCAATCAGTGTTCCCTTGTCACATACACACCCCATTGACCAATCCAGCCCCCCAATGTTATCCATAATTATTCGGACCAATTAGAGTACTGAACATGAGTGGTATTCCTACTTGACCCACTCCAGTCCATAGATCTTGTGTATGGCCCAACTGAGATGCGAATGCCAGCAAACTGAGACAGTGACCCACAATACCTTAAATTCCTTGTGATTATGCTAAATGACCCCAGGGATTGTTGGACCCCTCAAGGTGTCCATGGACTACTTTTGCAGTAGCCTTGATATGTTGGTGGCTGGGTAAAGTCTATACAAGCTGGGTATGCTCCTATGAAAGTAGGATCTCTAGAGAACCACAAGACCATTAAGGTGCCATTAGCATATAGCAGGAACTTTTTAGGGTTGATGGTTGTGTCCATTCTGTGTCCATTCCAATCTTTAAGATATATCTTTGATATGTTCTACTGTTCTTCATGTGTCAACAGTGTTAGTGTTATAAACTTTGTGAACAATGGCTGACCAAGTGTATTTGGCTTCTTTGGACTTGATGACCTTTTACACATTATCATAGTTGGCAAAACTCAGTCAATTATCTTAATAGGTTCCCCTTTAAAATATGTGTTTGAAATCTAACTTAAGGTTTACTTATTTGTATCTGCTAAAGCCAAAAGTGACATGTAGAAACAACTTGACACATCTTTCAGCGAAGTCCTTTGCATGATATAAAATGACAAACAATTTCCCATGGTACCGATGAAAGGGGCTAGAATCCCAAGTTGCGCAATACCATCAGAAAGATTAATGGTGCATATGATAAATGAGTTTTATGATTAATCATCAGCCAGGGTAGGCTGAAAGGATCTATCCAGGCCTTTACACAAGTGTTCATGAATAATAAGAAGGGAGCAGAGGCTGCAGCTTGCACATCATATAAATAGAGGTGCAGCCCAGGAAGGGTTGT
>JBCAUG010203635.1:0-19331 GCA_038406175.1 Haplosyllis leylae | reverse complement strand
ACTCACCTTCAAGTACGTCCTCTGAATCAGATGAGTACATAAATGCTACTATATTGAATGATGAGGAGAATTACACCGTAGAGTTCTATGGAATAGACAGCAATTTCGACAATGAGGTTGCTTGCAAGCCGACGCACCCCTGCATTGCTTCTATACTAGATAAATTACAGCACAGCAAATATCGAATTAAGTGGACATTGTACAACACACAAACTTTAATTGATGACTGGTTAAGTTCACCATACAGAATTGCGAAATTGAAACATCCTGAGTTAAATATCATTCAGTGTGAATTGTACAAATACTTTGGGAAGAAAATCTTCAATGTTTCGTGCCTAAAATCACAGAAAGTGCAGCAAGTAGTGTGCCAATTCTGTCCAAACTATCTTCAAACTGATGACATGGAGAATTACACTGGAGCGCACTTGTCAAATGAAAGATGGAGCTTGTTAAGTTTGAAGGACACTTGTAAACGATACATGGTCTCAGCCAACTACCCCAAAGAATTCCTTAAGATTGTCGTCTGCCAAATGACAAATGAGGAGGATTTGGAAGAGTGGATAAATGCATCCCCTGTTCAATCGGTAATAAAAATACCTGAAGCTGATATAGAACACCATATCTTCTGCTACCCTTTCTACAATGAAGACACAAATGAACTTGAATGCCGGTCCTTAGATCCCAGCCACATACTGAACAATCTACGCAGTCAGATATGCCGACATGGATTTGATGGAGTTTCCACAGAGGCATTCCACCATGCATCGCGTGTAAATAATAAACTTATCTCCAAGGTCACACTAGCAGATCAGATGGATAAACAGAAAGTATCCATTTCAAAAGATTTCTTCAGCACCGAAGTAGAGGAAATTCTAAGTAGTACGGGTTATAAATCTGAGGCCGAATTCATACATTTGGTATGCAACTGGTACTTAGCATGCGATGAACGTGCCATACATCCTATCAAAAGACTGAAAGATCTTCAGGCAATGCAGTACCACCTTAAGAAATGCTTCAATTACTACAACCATCACCCACTCAATACATTGGAGGAATTACTGTGCAGACATTTGAAGCAATCCTGATAACAATAAGTACCCGATTCATTTTGTACTCCATCTCAGACCTTGGACACTACAACCACAGAGCTATTTCAACATTAGGCATTGAATCTTTCTTCTCAGAATTGACTCGGATGGAGTTCTCTGGGTTAGGAACTCCAAAATCATCAGACATTCCTAAACTCATTTCACACATAGTACAATTGAATCAGGTAAAACATGACCCTGATCAGGGCTTTGAGTTTACATTGACAAAAGACAGTGTTTACCCATACTACTTAATGGATGAAATAGATGAGAATGCTCATCCGTACTTCCAAAATTGGTTTGATGAAATGAGACGGAGGAAAAGAAAAGAAAAATGGAGTAGGATTGGAAACCCATTTCAACAGGACCGTGGTGTTTGTGGTGTGAGACCCAACTACTACAGGATTGATGAAAGTAAAATACTGATGGAAAACAGGAGTGACACACGAGTTAACTTCACAGAAACTGTAAACACAATTTAAAAATTGGATGTTCTGTTGCATTTATTTTAAAATCGATGCTATGATTATGTTAAGTTAAATTGACTTCTATTGAGAAGTCATGGAAATGCGAATGGCTGGGTGGTCAGCAAGCACAAAGTGACTGTGCCCCAGGTAAATGGCACCTTTGCTGCACCTCAAATTGCACTTATGGTGGGTTGGTTACAAGTTACACTTGATCGTTAGTAAATCAGGTGGCCAGCTTGACCCAAATACTGGTGTTCCAATTCACTTGCTATTAGTTCTATAATTGGTGGCATAAATGTAGGAGGGTACCATGTACTATTACTCTTCTTCATATGTTCTTACTCAATGTACACAAATTTATTAAAGGGATTTGGAGTTTTGAAGCAATCCAGTACCACCGCATAAGACCTAACATAATATCCCGTACCACTTACAATGTGACAGGCAGTGTCGACTGCAAATCTTACATTATGGTTTGGTGAAAAGACTGCAAATATTTATAATGAATAGTATTCATACATTTCTAATTTGAAATCATTTCAAATGCAATAAATGGATGAATAGATTGTACTGAGTTATAGAGCTGATTGATTATTCTGGGCCAAAATAAATCATGGTTGGACACCAGTTATCGGAGATTAGGCAGCTGATTTAACTGAAGGCGTGTGTTGACTTGAATTCACAGTAGCGACAGTCCTAAAGCTTAATGAGATACTAAAGCTGAACACGACTTTAGATGTTGTGTGTCCTCAAATTTTTCAAAGCGGACAGCTCAGAAGTTGTCTGCTATTTTCAGAAAACATGAAATAAATTTAGCATGACCTTTTGCAGGGTCAGTGTCTTTGTCAACATATAGATTTTGTCTTAAAATTAATATCCATACATCTGTCATCAAATTCTCTCATGCAGATCACAAATTCCATTACTTTTCTCAGATGTTAGATGCAAAAAGAAAAATTTGGTAGCATTATTGAGCAACTGAAATATGGACAATTGACTGTTATGTGACTCAGTACAGTATCATAAGTGCCATTAAATAAATATATACAAATAATGTTGAGACCATTAGTGTGTGCTTGCAGTAATGTCACTGGTATTTATTGCGACCCGAAATTCATTTCAGTGTACCAACTAAGTGCTCTTGTGCAGGTCTCACTGCATACTGCTAGGTGATCTCAACTACATAAATACAAAGGGAATGACATTATTTCACAGCTCCTCATGAATATCAGCAAAATAACAATCGGAGTCTGCTTATGCAGTACATTGATATATTTTTCTAAAATTGAACTTCCATTCAGAAGTTTAGGCCAAAAAATTAATTAAACATGGCTAGCAAAATGACTGTGCCCCAGATTATTCGGTCAGTAATCTTTGCTGCACCTCAGATTGCCACGGAAGGAAATAATGACGGTAAATGTGATGGGCATGTGAATTGTGCAACCTAGGTATATTCATGGTGTCTCAAGTAAAACATTTTCAAAGTGATTAAAAGTGGCTGTATGTATTTATGACGGCATTAATGTAAATATTTGCATTTTTTAAGCTGCAAGGGAAGTTTACAGTCGATGAAATTGTGTGCTTTACTGATTGGGAGTGAATATCCGTTGATTAGCCTCATAGAAATGTTGTCTTTTTGACACACACAAGGTCTGTATTTGAATACTGCCCACATTGTAATTATTGAAAAATACAGAAATTAACATATCTGTAAAGAAGTCAGTACCACCCAGGACCTCCAGCATAAATAATTGCTGTGTGAATTGTTTTCTGTCAACATGTCATGTAATTACGACATTACAGGTACAAGAGCAGGAGTATTAATGGCATCGTAGAGTTGTTGGCCAGTATGATAATTTTAAAATTTGCCTAAATTAACATTAATTGAAAATGGTCAATGGCCGGGTAGCTGAGGACGCCAGTTAATTACTGCAACAGTTTAAAATGTAGACGTACCGGACACCAGCCATTCGGTGGGTATAATTGACAATTTATTGAAATACGCCTTAAACAGAGTACTGCTCATTAGTGTCAAGAAATTAATGTAGTAATTGATATGTAAGGAATTATTTGCGTTAATTCCTACAGATTGGATTTTCTTTGGAAACAGTTGGCTTGAGGTAGGGGTACCCCTGTTCTGGGGTACCCTGTCCTCAGGTACCCCCAGCAGGGACTGGGGTACCCCTTGCCAGGACTAGGGAACCACCCCCGATCAGGACTGGTGAGTACCCCCCAGAAAGGACATGGGGCCAGAGACCTGGGAAAGAACCTGGGACTGGGGTAATCCCCCAGAAAGGACCTTAGACCAAAGACCTGGGAAAGAACCTGGGACTGGGGTACCCCGCCCCCCTGGGGTGGACTGACAGATACCTGTGAAAACAGTACCTTCCCCATCCTTCGGATACGGGAGGTAAAAAGTGATTCATCTCTGCAATGTGATACGTGTGATTCAAAAGAGGAACTGACACACAAAGTGAACGCTGTGTTTTTACTATTTTTACACATTAAGGTCTCTTCAGACTGAGCGAAAGCGAAGGTAACTTCACTTGGATGGACCACGTTGATTTGTACAGGTATACCAACACTGAGCATAAGCAAAAGCGAAAGTGTCATTTCTTACTTGATTGCTTATGGATTGATTGGAGCGAAAGTGAAAGCAATTTCTCGCTGTGGGTATACCTTAAGTTCGACGTCTTACATGTTTGAGGTCCATTCTTTTGCATAATGATAATGTACTCTAACTCTTATTTCCACACATTATACTGGGCTCTTATGGCCAAAAAGTTGTGTACTTTGTAGATATGACATGAGCATCTTTTGAAAAACATTTAAAGTTTAATTCAGCATTGTTTTGAGCTGAGTACATGTATGACATGACTAGCTCTTGTGGGGGATTAAGCCTACCGATGTGAGACCAATTACCTTAACCAACACTTTAAACTGTAGATCTATTCATTAATACCGCAACAAAAAGTAGTAATAAGTTGGAAAATATAGCACAACAAAGTGTCCTCAGCAATAGGTTTCATAGCATATCGTCTCAAGTGGATATTTTTTTTTAGTGTAGAGTATTGTGGTACATTTGAGTAATCCTAAATGACGATGCAAAGACTTTCTGCTTTCTTTCATTGAAAAGTTGTGTAAAACGATAGGTCTTGTTACACTTTGATTTGGCACACTTACATTGGCGCTTTAGGCATGTATGCAATCCAACCGAATTTATTGAATAAATTCCATAATTATACTCAAGAGGAATCAATAGGAGCATATCGGTTTCACTGTATTATGAGCGACTCCGTAAGGATACAACCAATTTCAACACTGACGGATTCCAGTCAAATCTTCTAGTTCCCTTTTTCACCTGTGATTTGCATTATGTTACCGTGCCTTACTCATATGATTCAAATCACAGTGACCCCCAATGTCATGCTGTCTTTTTAATTTCAAGCAGGTTATGACACCAAGTTAGCAATGCTTGTTGCAAAATTGATGCAAACATCACTCATGCAACAATGTTAGAAAACACAAAGTTTCAGCAAGAGAAACTTTGACTCGACCTATGTAACTACTGTTACATTCTTTGTTTGCATGAATTGAATGGAACAACCTTTTTTGAAATTTATTTTCTGCCAAACCCATTTCTTGCTTACTGGCAGGTGTTTAACAAAATTTTCAAGCCTTTACGTCGTATTCAGCTTGACCGGATTTAAATCAAGGTACTGAATACACTGCCAATTGCTGTTTCTTTAATTTCTGCTGTCTTGGGAAATAATCCGAAACAACCATTGATTTGACTTTATTCATAAATTAATGTATCAAAACTTCAAGAACCTATTTTCTAAAACTTCAAGTTTTATCAGCAACTGATCTTGATTAAAGTGTAAAAATTAATTCTTCATCCAAATAGAAACCAGAAATAAAAAAGATGACAGCATATTACCCTCTTTTGGATCCGACCTGTGGTGAAGCAAAAGCGCAATAAAACTCCTCAAGAACAAATTCTTCTGAAAACCCTTTGAAATATTTGTTTTCCTGCTGTGCTAAAAGCGTTGTACTATTTAACTTCAGACATAAGTCTTCACATCTACAATGGTAAAAAGCGGAATTTTATTAATTTAAAGTGATCAGTAAAAATGTAACGCCATTTAAAGAAAATGTACACAAAAGACGATGACATTTTGTAATGGTTTCGTGTTACATCTTACAACTTTAATGAACCCTGGAAATAACAGAAAACACTGGCGATGATATAAAATTCATCTTTATAATGGCAAGAGTCTTTATCATTGCAATATTTCTGAATGCTTCTGCTAAATGTTACTGTGAATTTTAAATATCAAGACAATAAAAATATTGTAGTGCAGCCCAGTCCATTAAGGTTTTCTTGACATATACACTGTATGTTAATTTTTTCAGTCTTAAGTTTTATTGCATGTAAGACACAGAGAATTCATACTTGGTCGTTAGAAGTGTTTTCAATGAGAAAAACATATTGAGAAGGTTTGTACATGCAGAACATAGCCCTTTTTAGTTTGAAAAATGTAACTTAAGAAATAAGCACCTGTTGCCCTTTGTCAACAAGTACTGCGCTCAGTATGAAAAAATTAAGTTTGCAGATAAATACAATTTACAAAGTGGGTTTATTTGGCTGTAAAAGAGGTACACAGTCATTTTCACAGAAAATTCTTTTTACATGAGACAAGTTCCCATTAGGGATTTTTTATGATAAGCAAATCTAACAGATCTGTCGGACCTGACAGAAATAAAATGTACCTTTTAAGAATTATTACAATTTAACATTTCCATTTCCAGTACTTGCCAGACTGTGTGCAATTCATAAAAAATTAACACCCACAATAGCAAGGAGTAGAAATCTGTCAGATCTGCCAGATTTGAGAGAAACGCGTATCGCGAAAAACTCGAATGTGTACACAAAAACCGTTGTGTGAGAAATGCCACCTTTTTGACAACAGATAGCAGCCATTAGTGTCTTTGACAAATTTTAGACGATACCCAAACCATGATTCTATCCCTCGCCAGATGAATGAGTCATCGTAGCATTTAAGTAACTCAACAGTAATTTGCAATATTCAAAGAAATTTTCAATCTGATGAACATTCGGCGTACATTGTTGGCCATTAAGTTCCACATTTTGAGGACGAAACTAAGTCCGAGTAACTACAGATGTTGTTCAAACACTTTTTCATGGACATTAAAACATTTGTAATGAACATGTTATGAATTTGTAACTGCATTCTTTCTATCTCTAAACTTTACTCTGAATGCATGTCCATGCATAAGACAAGTGTTCAAAAAGTGGTAAAGTTCAGATTGAATAACTCAAGTAATCAATGTTATTTATTCACTTGCCTGGTTTTTAATCACACTAGGTTTGTGGTGTGTTCCTCACTAATGGACCTTCACACTTTTGTGTTTGACAAACATTCGATTATCCACAAACATCTTCAAGTGTAACTTATTTTATTATTTCCTTGTTCTTCTCTTTTCAGAATTGATTTGGAACTAGTTCCTGTGCTACTAAAATGGGAACGTTGGGTTTGGTTATTTTCATATGTTTACTATTATCAAAAGGTAAATTTTATTCCGTTTGCAACGAACAGAACAATACCAGTTTTTGGCGTCACGCTGTCTATTCTCTCTGATTATATCTTAAGCAGAATATCTTCTCTCATGTTCCATTTTAAAAATAGCATGGTTTCTTACAATTATTTACAATTGTTTTTTTCTGAAAAGAAAGCAGAAATAAAACATTGTTACCTACAGGGTTGGACGCTTCATCTGAAACCACACCATTTAGCAATGAAACGACGTCGGACAGAACTACTGCTCCATCTAACATCACAGCCAAACCTGTGAAATTGTCCGTCAATCAAACGACATTGAAGAGTACGATAGATACGACTGAATTGGTAACAACTGAAGAAGTGACCACCGCCCAGTGGACCACCACTCAGGAGATCACTGTTCAAGCGACCACTGTTCAGGCGACCACAAAGGAGTCCACAACCACGGAAGAGACAGTGTCAACGGCAACTACCACTCACACGCCTCCAAGTCTGGTTAAAACACTCAGCGGAATTCCAACAGTAACAGGTACGAATGTTACTTCTGACAAAACCAGACAAATCCTGTTGATGCTGCATTTTTGCATGAATTTTTGTAAAATGGACACCAACTATTTGGCAATTCAAGCTTCTTTCATCATTGAACTGTTGCATCTCTATTTGAGTTTTTCACGATACGCATTTCTGACAGATCTAAAGTTACACAGAACAAAATAAAATTGCCCCCAGTGGGGTTTGAAACCATGACCTCCCGATCATGACTCTAATGCTCTGCCAGATGAGCTAAGTCACTATTTGGACGAAATTTATTTTGTTCTGTGTGACTTTAAATCTATCAGATTCTCTGACAGAAATGCGTCACATTTCCTTATCGTGAAAAACCTGATTATCTAATATGATTGATTTTTTTTTTTATATTTAAATAGTGTGCACACTAAGTTGTCACATTGAGGAGGAATGTTTCTCTGTACTTTACACCATGACCAGCTCCAGGTGTGAATTGTACAGTGGACTATGGCACCATTCACTACTGGCCGAAGGCACAGCTGTGTACATGGGACAGGGCGCAAATTCGAAGAACTATTATTATCCACAGTGAAAAGTAAACGAGGTAAAAATTTGAAAAGCAGATCCGAGTTTATTATTGCGGGAAAGGGAATTTGTATCGACATTTTCCTTAATGAATTTGACAAAATTGATTTAACTGAAAGAAGACTGACTGAATGGCTCAGATGGAATTTTGCTTTACAAAAGTTAATGGCACTATAACGTTTATGATGGTGACATTATCTACAATTTTTGAGCGATAATTACCAACTTGACCAACATTTAAACTTGTGACATATTACAATTTCTTTTTAATGCTGCAATCTACTGGCTACTTCAATGTTCATTACGTACAAAAAAGTGTCGTAAAGCACAATTCCATCTGCACTGCTTTGATTTATTAATTTTGATTACTTTTAAGACAAAAAAATAAATGAACTAATGTTTATTCAAACTACAGCTGAATAATACTTCTCGTACAAATACAGCAACAAAAATACATCACAGACGTCTGGAATATCTGATTCGTGTTTACAAACAAATTAAATGTCCATTTTAACATTATCACTACATTTCACTCTGTATCACAATGGCACAGAAAACATAACTGAGATCTCTATTTTATGCATTATAACACCACATATATGTATAATATGCATATATATAATTCTTTACAATGGAGCCACGGAATGAGGAACATGTGCCCGGATGCAAAGCACTAACTTTATTTCACTATTTTTACATATTTCTGAAGACGCAAAAAAATATCAGTTGACTCGCCCTAAACAGAGAACATAGAGTATGTTATTGTCATCATAAATATGTTGGTGTCGGCATCTTGCTCAAAGGGATGTGTGGGGAGATTGGCTAGATAACCATAGAAATGGAAATCTTACATTAATACAAATCTACTTTAAGAACCAAGTCAACTGTTGCAAAAACTATGTCAACATCTCTTGAATATTTTAGCACCATCAAACATATTCAAGCTTGAGAACTGTAACCATTCATCCCATTGTGTGGACTGGCTTCTCCCATGTACAGATCTTCACATTCTTCAATTGAAAGTTTTGCGGCCTCTACATTATGATTTCCTCATCTCTTTGCTTTGCCTCCTCTCTGAGCCGCTTTTGCGCCAATGCAAGTTTCTGTGTAACGGGTATGAGACAGATGAAGATGCCTCCCACGGTGTGAAATAAACAGTCAAGAACAAGTACTGGGAGGAAGTTGTTTTCTGTTACATCGTACAGGTATCCTGAAGTGTAAAAACAAAAGGTAAAAGATAACCCTAAACTTTCGAAAAGTAACTTCATTGATTTGTTATTAATTCGAAATAACAAATTCAAGTGCAGTCGTACTTTGAGGATTTGACAAAAAAACAAAAAGGGGACTGTTTGGGTTACTTGTGTAAAAGTTACTTGTGTTTGGCATTGGTCAATTAAATGCTTAAACAGCATAAATTACCGGCAATCGGCACAGTTGCAACATTAGCGATGCCAACGGACACGAACAAAAGAGCAAAACCGGGAGCGACCTTGATTTTTCCAAAGACGTCGACCACCGATGCCGCCTGCAGAGCGTAGTAGGTTGCTGAAAAAGAAAAGTGGAATTATAATCTCCAATCTGTGATCTGTAGTTAAGCATGCTTGTTATTAAAATAATTCTACAGAAAGCAGAAAAGTTAAATGGAAAATACCTCCTCCGATTCCTGCAAACAATGCGTAAACGATCATCAGTCCAAATGTGTTGAATGATAATGATACACCAGCTATTATCCCACAGAAGATACCACTTCCTCCGACTAAATAAAGACGGTTCATTTGAGGTCTGTCCCCGATCCATCCAGCGATTGGACGTAGGATTCCCGCTACCACACCTAATTGACCACATAGATGCATCGTATCTTAAAAATTACACTTAAGATCTCAACACGAGACCATATATGGTCATGATAAAAAGGTATATCTGGAATTAAGCATTTCTATTGGGTTCAACCTTTTGTTAAACCCCAGAGAGACGCTATCTTTATGAAGGGAAAAGAAAAACCCACTGAGATACCACTGTATTAGTTACAGCAAAGCTAGTATTCTGCGATGACACATTTGTCTCTAAATTGTTTATCTTAACAAAGCTGCCCAAATTCCCTTTGCAGCGTTTCCTCCCACTTACGGAATTCATAATTTTAGTATTAACAATTTAAATTCAACAAAACAACCCTTTAACCCAATTCATAAACTTACCATTAAAAGTGAGTACAAACGCTTTATGTTAGGGTGTAATTTTAGAGAAAGATCTTGCAAACATCTTACCTAATATGGAAACCAACATTGCGCCACGTATATCTGGTATTCCCATGTACCCTGCTCTAATAGGTGTAATTGCGATCTGGAACAAATGACCTCCCATGATACCTATCCACCCAAGGAACATAAAGAACTTGGGGAGAAGGTCTACTATTTTTTCTTTCAGAGTACTCAATTGGCAGCAAGCAGTTTTGTCATCTTCAGATACTATAGTTTGAGTCTGGTGAACTTTGACGGTCTTTGTAGGAGCAGGTCTTAGCATTAAAGAGAAGATGAGCGAGTGTGACACGATGGCTCCCATCATCAGTGATGCTCCTAACATAATCGTTAAAGAAACCAAAATATCCCAGAATTAAAAAACAAGTTTGACATGATGAATAAATATGCTTTACTTCTGTGGACTTTCACAATGTTAGAAACAGGCAGCATAAAACCGTTTTTAAGAGGTATATATTCTCTCAAGATAAATTATCATTAATTTATGTCCATAATCTTAGCAATATTTTTAGCACAGGTTCCTTGCTCACACTGCAGGAAGTTCAGTAAATTCTGCCATTTGCGAGGAGATTAGTAAATTCAGTCTCAATTTAAGTCAATGGGAGGGCTGGTTTTCATGCTCATTTTTGATGGAATATCCATAAATATCAAAGCCATCCAAAATGTATCACTTATTTGGCCAATGTAGCACAGATACCCAATTAGTTGGCTTTAATTTCATAGGTATATTGAAAGATAATATTGGCAACAATCATAGATATCTTTGAATTTTCAGAACCATGAGTTTTCCCAAGATCAGTAAATTTGATGACAAAGCAGTGTGATCTGGTTTCAACCAGTTTATACAGTCAGTAAATTCTGCCTAAGAATCTATAACTATCCACACCATTGCAATTCCAATTGGGACTGAATAAATTGGGATTAGGCAAGTACTGTGAATTAGTAAATTATGTCCAAATCTGAAAATATTAGGTAGGCAGAATTTGGAGTCAGAATTTATTGATCCTCTGAGTATTTCTTGGATATTTAGCTCATTTACAAACTGAGCTTGGAAGCTCATATCTACCCACTAATGCATGTAATTTTATGTAGGAATTAACAGGATTCCATCACTGGCTAATTCTGCATGTGTTGAAATATGAAATTCACACAGACTTTGCATTGGCGCATTGAAAAACATCCAGACAGAATTTGCTGAAATCCTCGCAAATGGCAGAATTTACTGAACTTGCTGCAGGGTGTTGTTGTTAAAGTTAAAAGTAATACAAATAAATACAATTCATTTGCATAGATCAAAGCGTACCTCTCCAGGAATAGTGATGTATCAGGAGCTGACACAGCGGAGGCCAAATGAACATTCCCATTGCTGCTCCAACTACGGATATACTGGAAGCAGTGGCTCTCTTGAGATCAAAGTACTCTTGAATGCTTACAGATGCAGCCATGAAGATACATGGCATTGCTATTCCTAGAACGCAAAGTGTATTTTTTGTGCATTAAGGCTGTTGTGTAGTAACGGTATCTCAGATTCGTAATCATTATTGAAAGACAATTGATGAAGTATTTAATCTGCTGGTTGCTTACCTCCGATGACGCCCATAGACATAAACAGGAATGCGATATTGGGAGCAAGAAAACTTATAGAAAAGGAAACTGTCATCAGCAAACTCCCGACAAAGCCGACAGTTCTGCAGCCCAACTTCTTCAGTACTGGCGGTAGGAATGGACCTACAAAGAATACAAATTCGCAAAAAGTTACGTTTTCGTACTCTTCAAGGAGTACTTCAAGCATGTGGCTCAAGGATGATTTTACCGAAGAGTCAAAAATTATGCACTTTGTAATTAATATCTAACAAAATCCAAAGAATTGTTTCGTTCTCATTTACAAGTACCCGTTCTGATAGTTACAATTTCTTAGTCGTGTTTTGTGTTAGCAACGTCAATTTCAACTGCCGATAGTAAACACATACCTATCGGAGCAATCAATCCTGTGTGGAGCGAACCTATCCATGCTGCTTGTGCTTTGGAAACCTAAATAAGAATGTGGGTTATTTTATAGCCCAATTTCAAGAAAAAGGAAATAGTGTTCAGTTATTGAACATTCAGGTTTTTCACGATAAGGAAATCTGACGCATTTCTATCAGATTATCTGACAGATCTGAAGTTAAACAGAACAAAATAAATTTCATCAAAAATTGCTACCCAGTGGGGTTGGAACCCATTACCTCCTGATCATCACTCTAATGATCCACCAACTGAGCTAGGCAGGAATCTGCTGGGGAGGAGATTTCTGAAGTGAGTTTTGTTTGTTTCATGCACCACTTCACATATTGGACTTTGTTAATTTCTAGAATCAATAGAGCATGACTTTATAAAGGCCTTCATGATTCACACAGACAATCAAATAGTGACTTAGCTCAGTTGGCAGAGTATTAGAGTAATGATCCAGAGGTTGTAGGTTCAAACCCCACTCGGGGCAATTTTTGATGAAATTTATTTTGGTCTGTGTAACTTTAGATCCGTCAGATAATCTGACAGAAATGCGTATCGTGAAAAACTCAAGTGAACATCATCAAAGCATGACGATATGCATGCGTCCGAGTCTTTCTTTATTTTTTTTTTCGCTGGAAGTACTTATTCAGTTTGCCCTATGATTGAGCTTGAATTGCACTTCAATCTGTCAATGCAAGTATTCTGGTTTTGATCTGACAGACGAAATCTCACTACGCTGAACGATTAGAAACACAAGTTGAAATTGATAATGTTATGCACTCAGGTTGTGGAATTTGTTCTTATCTCGCTTTATGGCAAATATATCTTCGTTTTCCAAGCTCATTAGAAACGATTTAAACAGTTCATATTGTATTGAAAGAAATGAGATTCCATTCATAATACTTACTCCTTTACAGATTTTGAGTGTCCACAGAACAATAATGATGGAATTTGTTGCGCTTTCAAGATCTTTGTGTTGGAAAAATATGGCACTTTAAACTACATTTTGGTAAAAATTCAGTGACAGCTGAACAAAATCTATCAATGTTTCTACTCACCTGAAAATATTCCGTAAATCTAACCAGGAATATACCACACGTCAACATACCGCTAACGCTAACAAATAACAAGTATGAAGAGCACAGGACGATAAACCAACCTGAAACATTAAAAAGAAGGAAGTCTTCCTGCGTGATCACAAGAGGCGTATAACCCACAGCTAGCCTGTCTTGGCGGGGCGGAGGGTACCCCTATCCTATCTGGAGGTATCTCCTGTCCTGTCCATAGGGGGTACCACCATCTTGTCCAAAGGGGTACCCCTTGCCCTGTCTAGGGATACCCCCAGACAGGACTTGGGACAGGACCAGTGACAGGACTTTAGGGTACCCCTCTGTGAACGGACAGAGACCTGTGAAAACATTCGGATGCGAGCGGTAATTAAAGCAAGTTTAAATAAAAATATTATTATGGAACGTAGGTCGTGGTGCTTATTGTGTGTTCGCGAAACGCATTCCACGATCTTGGTCTTTTTACATCTTTTCTTGCGTGACCTTGCATGACATTAACGTCATGTGCCTATTGAATAAAACGTCCCCACATCAGTTCTGTTGTGTAGCAACACCCATTTTTGTTCCTTAGTAAATATTCTTTTGTAATAAACTCACCATATCCGCCGTCGGTAGGGGCTGCAACTCGCTTTACTTTCACCTTGTCTTCGACAGGTGGACGGCAGGGTTTTGATGAAGAAAGTGAAGGTTTGTCTGTCCAATCCTTAAAACTTGCTTTCGATGAACTAACGTGAAGCATAATGTCAGTTCTTTCTTTGTTTCACTGACACTACCTTCAGTCCTAAAACAAAATTTTAAATCAGGGTTAGCAAAGTAGTATCCAAAGCCATAAGATGTCTCTGAGAATCAGCTGTTTTGCCTTCCATGCCGATTCCACGTGCTTACTTCTGGTAAATCGATGGAACAATACACAACAGAACTCAGACTTAATTCCAAAACAAGGAAACATGTATGTCCAATCTATTCTCATTTGTAATCAAGGATAATGTAAGGTTTTCATGCTAAGTGTTCAAATTTAAGCCAACAAAAGACAAGAAATTTCCTTTTCCTTTTTTGAAATCTTCTTAATTATTTGAGGGGTTGGTGGTGTAGCACCAATATTAAAGCTGCAGTCTCTCCTTACACAATATCAAGCCACTAGGTAGGTAAAATAACAACCTGCTACAGAACTGATGAAAGACCGCACGTAGACCCAACAAAATTTGCCTTTTTTAGTAAGATCATTCTCAACCCACTCCCACAGTAAAGCCGTCCTTGACAAAAATGAAAATTTGAAAACCATGATGTAATTGACCTTAAAATTTCTCACTTGCGAGAGAAAACAGTACCAACCGTCATTGTGAAATGTATCTGGTTTTTTTACCACACTTTTGCGGCTTTTTGTTCTGAGTAGATATTACACTGACATTGGTGGAATTTAATTGCAATCTCAGTTAACTTGTAATAATATTTACAAAACAGACTCGCACAACACTTTCACTCATTTGAACTATCTCAATGTGACCTTACGTGGGTGTTCGAAGCAAAAAATATTTCGATGGGCAATCGGTCTTGCCCACTATTGGGTCTCCGGTAACCTTAAATTTTTACAAAAATGCTACACTGTGGTAATGCAATGCATCAAAAAAGGAAAAAAACCCTGAGTTATGGTTGACGTAAAACGCACATTCATTACAATTTTATTGTCGGAATTTAAAAAAGGTATGTTTCCTACAGCCTAATACCTACAACCCCTTCTTCAAGGAGCATGTTGTAAAAAAATATTTGACTAATGCACAGAAAATCTTATTTAACGCAAAATAACTTTACGGAGTAAAACCACCTTTGAGTTTCTCATTCAAATAAATCTATTAATCTTACCCCTCATTTTATAATAATTGTTTTAAAAATTCAGTCATAACAAAAGTCAAATTGTACTAACAATAATGTACATTCATCTTATGTATTGTTATCCAGAAATTTTAATTTTAACTACCAACCTGTAAAATATGATAGGTGTGGTGTTCCCTCGGACTAATAAGTGTCTGATGCAAAAAGCAAGGGCATTTCACAATGGTGAACGTGCGATAGACGCGTAAGCGAATCTTAATGATTTTATCGGGGATTCCGTCTGCAGGAGAAGGGAATCCCCACGAAAAAATCAATACGGATTTTCTGAGCTGCTTCACATTATTTTGTCAGTTCTTTCGTCGGTCTGTTTGCCATCACAAGTTTATTATTTCGCGATCAGTACTGGCAACCATCACCAAATACCGATGCTCAGTCAGTCAATCACCGTTGATGTACCTGGCACTTTGAGGTGTTAACAAAATGAGTATCCGTGCAAATGATTGCACAGCCAAAAGTGCGATCATTTCTGGTAAGTAATTAAAATAGATGCAATGACAGAATAAACAGAACTTCCCTAAAATCCAGTGGCGGATCCAGCACGGGTAAAGCGGACAAGAACAATTTTTAAATAAGCTGCCCACATCGCGTAGCAACAGGAGTGCAGGGTACGACACGTGCCTAAGCACGCACAGGGAGGGCTCCGCCCACACCCTATAGCCAGACTGGGTCAGCCTATAGCTGTCCGGGATACACCCGTATATATAGAGTGCACTGCTAATAGATCCAGAGTAGAATAAATGCACTTTCCCACGACTCTGAGTTACTCTCTTTTGCCTACGGAAGGTACGCCCAACGCGCACCTTACCGGAGGGAGCAAATATGGACCCTGGGAACTCTTCCACCTTTAACTGCAAAATTTGTATCCTCCCAATTTTTCTGGTAACTTTTCCTCAAATTTCTAAACTAGCATTTATGTAGATACTTTTCTAAATAAGTAGATCAATATTTCTGTTGAAAATATTCTGTCATTTTGGAAATGTAATATTACTTTTATCAAAGGGAGAAGTCAAAAGTCTTACATGTTTTTGCAAATACATTACTTTCTGCAAGCCAAGGCTCTTGGGCATCCTTTAGCATTTATACCTTTAAGATATGTATCCTCTTACTTTTCTGAGCACCAATGTCGAAATTTTATATTAATATAGTTATGAATTCCTTCACATCTCGCAGGTAATCATGTGCGCAAAATACTTATTCATCACAAATGGAAGCCACTATTATAAACATGCCTCTCACATTATGCACTTAGTACTTACTTTCTTTTTTTACTTTTGCAGTTCCATGCATATTTATTTGCCATGCATATTTATTTTCAGCCATACATATTTTGCAATACCGTTTTTCTTGGATTTTCTGCTCCAAAAGTATTTACAGTCATACACAAATCAATGGTATTTGACTTGCAAATATATTGAATAATTAGAAAATGATAATATTAGAAATATGTGTAATCAAGTTCTCTCACACTCAAACCCAAATACACCTGTTGTGAAAACCCATCTGCCCTCTCTATTGCATAAAATTCATAATGGCTGTCATAAGGATTGACTGTAGTTGATACTCCTTATTACACGTTCAAAGATTTGTCAGAGGGAAGTTTCCAATCAATAAAAACTGACTCCAAAATAGTCAGTGGTAAAGTTACTTTGCTTGATTTGTGTCAGAAAAATTCTAATTCCAGTTGATAGAAGGAGATGTATTCACTGAAAACATTGGCCTCTCGTAAAACTTCTAACGGAGGTCAACGGAAGTATGTCGGGAATTGTTACCAGCTCAACCAATTTCAATTCAAATTTACATTTGTCATGGGAACCTTGAATTAAAACTTGATGTTACTGATAACTTATATATGTAATCTAGATCCTTTTCAAATTTAAGCAATGCAAAAATGTTATTATGACAGAAAGCCGCGACTTTTCCCAGGGTTTATTAAACTTTAACTAAACGTAGTTGCTAAAATTATAAAAGTTCTATTCAAAGCAAATAATTATTTATGTTGATTAAAAATCACATTTTGGTCTCTTTCAATTCTATTCAAAGGAATTAAAATGAACAAAATTTTATAGCCCACAATTGATTGATCCATCTCAAAGATTAATTTTTGTGATTTAATTGTAAGTCTTTCGAGAATCCTCCCCAGCTGCTATCTCGGGTAAATTAATCGACAGTCGCGTGAACATAATCATTCTTGTTTAGGTAAATACCATGTGGAAAGGTATGTAATAATCTTACATTTTTTCGATATGTTTAACTCTATATTTGTAGGTGAATAGTTGACCTAAGGATTTTACTTTTAAGTCAAATAAGCAACACGTGTTGTTGTATCAGGTCACTATTGTTTCCATATGTTTGTATTCCAGTAATACTCAGCGTTACTCAGTGCCAAAATAACACTAAGTTCACAGTATTGACTTGTAATTCTGCATCAAAAGGAAATGTGGCCATCACATTACAATGTTTACATTGCAGTCATGTGTCTAGTATTTGAATTCGTAAAAGTTTCACACTGCCAAACTTGAGAAAAATGGAGATTGCCATTGATTTCAATAGAAACTTGGGTCATCTTTGTAGCATAATTATTCATTAATTGCTAAAACTTTCACAGATATTTCTATAAATAAAATGCTGCTAAATTCATGTGTGTAAAGAATTGCTTGCTTCCTGTCCATCAAGGCTGCATTTTTGTACACAGGTAAATCTTTCAGATTACCATGGTGAGCTTTGAATGCCAATTTGAAGCAAGAAATGTCATACTTCATACCAATTTTTTCTTATCATTCGTAGTATCTGTAATATATATGTATGAGATATTCACTCATGCCTTGTCTTTAAAAATTGAGATTTCACATAAATCTAGAGTCCTGCATATCTGGCGTTGACTAGGAGAGCCATTCCCCAGTCTCAGAAATTATGACAGAAGGGTTGGAAAGCTCTTGCCAATGTCTAGTACCTTTCTTTCAGATCAATGCCAAAGTAAAGGTCGTGTCAAAATATGTCTTTATCTTATTTCATTGCTTAAATTTTCCATTTTATGCAGATGATGCATCTTCAACGGGAAGGTTTTCTTGTTATAATTCTTCAGTGAAACAATTTTGCATTTAAGAAGGCAGAGACATTGAAAGAAAAGTTTTCAAATCACAAAATGGAGAACTTTGCACTTCAAGTCAATGAATCTTTTCAACCGTTTAACTTAACGAACAATGAAACGGATGCTAGTACATTACCAAATGAGTCCATAATGACAATTATTTCTCAATCAACTTTGGGAATTGTTGGGTTCTTTGCAAATTTAAGTGTAATTATAACGTTATCATCAACAAAGAAACTGAGAAGAAGATTTACCAACATGTATATCATAAATCAGGTGAATGAACCCGCTTTTTGCCGATACAATCGAAATAAATACTTCTCTTGTGTATCCGTAAAATTGGTGACTATTTTGTGTAATGCATGCATTGCAGCACATTCCATTTTTCCCACTAAAAACAAAATGGCAACCGATAGTGGCTTTGAATGTCTAAAAATGTCTTTCTTGAATTTCTAGTGTCCAAAGACCACATTTACAAATCTAAAATGTGCAGTCAGTGGAGAATTACTATTTGTATCCAACTTGAGATTTAAATTTCAATTATGTTTTAGAAATATCTCAAACATCAACAAAAACAAAATGCAATATAGGAAGAACTTACTGTCACAGGCTGCACAGCCTGGAATCCTTTCGCGACCAGGAGATGCCTTTTTAAATGAGCCACAAATCATTGAGTTTCTTTCATATCACAGTTTATTGCCCATATGGTACATAAAGTCTATCACAGTTAATAAAACCCTTTGAGCACAGCAAATTAAACCCTGAAGCAATAGTGTTTTAAGGGGGCAAAAGCCTCCACTTAACTAC
>JBCAUG010203524.1:0-19335 GCA_038406175.1 Haplosyllis leylae | reverse complement strand
AAACTGCCAAAGGCTTGGGACAGGATGTTACGAATCCCTCGAAGTAACCACTAAGGTGACTCTAACGAGCCACCAATGATCCACGATGTCACAGATGTCATTCTCCTTTGAACTAATCTGCGATGTTAAACTACCGTTTTAAGATTTAATGGCATTAATATTCTCTCGTTGCATCCCATTGAACAGGTACAAAGAAAGACGTATGCTACAAGGTAACCATTTTGAAATCTTCAATGAGAGTCCTGGAGTTTGGACATTGCTGATTCATGAGGCCTTTCCAGAAGATGCCGGGTACTATCTCGCAAAGGCAACGAATGCTGCTGGAACAGCATTGACCGAGGCCAAACTTGTTGTTGAAGGTAAGAGAAAACTAATCCATTTTTGAGAGCACCATTGAAGATTAGATTATGTGGAAGCAGGCGTTGTGAACACTTCTTCACTTGAAATGACCCAAAAAGAACAAACACCAACTTTAATGGTAAAACGAGGCAAAGCTTGTACTATGTAAAGAATGTTTCGGAATGTGATTATTTTTCAGTAACACCACTGGAATGGGTGGGGTTGTATTTGATTTCAAGAAATAGCGAAACGTTATACCAAAGAGGGTCCCAGTTAATAAGAGATGAAGTTTGATCTTTCTATGTTATCAGACCACAGCAGCCACTCCCACTGTGTGAGAAGCTCTGTCAGGTTGAAACAATGTTAAATTTTGAGGTTGTCTCACATTTAGCTCATTTCTGAAGGCAATTATTAACTGATTTTCACATATGATACACCAAATTGAAGCTCAGAACATTTTCTACAAGATAGGGATGGCATTGTAACACCTAGATGCTGCTAATGGGTGTTAAAAGATACAGGTAACACATTGTAATTATGTATGCTACACTGGTGTTGTACACTCTTGACACCAGAAGTCCATGATGTACCATGGTAACATTAAAATATACAAAAGCTTCATCTCTTAATACTCAAGACTCTTTGGTTATACATTGATTCAGAAGCTTTGAAGTAGAAATTTGAGTTTTGACAATTTTCAAAAAAGTAGAATTGAAGCAGAACCTTTAAAAATAGTTCGTTTCACAATTCAGTTGTTCGTGATTCAGTGTCCACCATGGTGCTATACATCTTGCACCGTACTTCTCTTCTCTTTCAGTTTCATGGCAGTGTTTTCCTACCTGTAAAGCTGTTTAAAAATAATGTTTACATTAGGTTAAGTAATTATGATAACAGGTACACGCATCTTTCACCCACTCTTGCAATCTGACGTGAAGGTCAAACCTTCAAACAATCATAATAACTCAGATTTATCCTGCGAACACTTATTGTTGTAACGACTCTATCTCGTAACCCATTCCAAGCAAAACTTTAAAAAACCTACCACATGCAAAGCCAACGTAGTCTCTCCTTGCAGAAACTAAATCTAAGTGGTATAACGAATAATTAAGATAGCTTTATTGATCACTTTGTTCCAAATCGATTTTACTTTTGACAAACAGGATCTTTTTGTCCAATGTTTTTGAATGAATTACGTATCAGTTAAATAACGATACTGAGTGGATTATTCCAAAGCATTCAATACCGAAGGTCAAGAATCTTTAAAACTAAGAATACACAACAATAGAGTGTGTTTCACTATTCTAAAGCCTAGAAATACATAGTGGTGGGTTTAACTGATTGATATATATCATTAAAAGCGTGATGAATAATCAATATTGTGGACATTCAAAGGTAAAAATAGGATATGTGTAGCATATGTAGGGTTAATACCGGGGGTGTTGTTTGTGATATTTATACCTTGGTGTTTGTGTGGCCAGCCAAATAAGTCACAAGCCTACAGGTACATGAGAACCCCTCCTGTTATGGCTGGGACTGTGCCAATTCAGAGGCCAAACAGATGCCTCAGTTCTTCGTTTTGCGTGTTTTATAAACGTGTGTGTCTAGTGTCTACATGTCAAGATGGTGGTAGTTTTTGAATGAAAAAAGATAGGTCTCTAGGCTGGGCTTAATTTCTTTGCAAAATTGGAAAAGGAAGAACCCAATCAAACGATGACCAAAATACATTTCGTGCGTTTTTCGTTGTCCTTAGCCCACAAAGCAGTGTAAATATACATCACAAGCATTTTGACATTTCTCTGTGTCGGAAAACACCGTTCTTTCGTAATCTTCACAATATGATACAAAATCAGATTATAGTTTATACTGTCACCAGTTTGTATATGTTTACTTTTACCTAAATTTAGGTCTGACACTTTTGGTAGATCAAAGAGAAAGCAAACTTTAAAACAAATGAGTGTCGCCTTTTTTCTGATTACACTACAGGCTTTATTCAACACTGACGTTGAATTTGGTTATACAATGGGAAATTTTCTTTGCCCTTGGGAAGTTGTTCTTGGTAGAATTCAATGCATTTGAGACATCAAATCGATCAGTTCGAATCTATGTTGGAGAGTTTGATATGTTTAAGCCATATGATAGAAATGAAACATTAAATTGTTCGATAAGATCAATTCCAGGACTTGAGATTATTTTGTTGTAATCTAGAAAAATTCCAGCCATGTTGAAGATCCGTTTCGCCGGAAGATGTATGTGCCTGCCCACGCATTTAGCACTTACATCTACCTTGCCGAATTACTGAGTTATCTGTTGGAACCCAGGAAACACATAAATCTGCCTCTGGATTCCATAATGTTGTTCCCAACAAACAGCAGTAAAATAGTGTTTAACCGTGTGATTTATGTAAATTGGTTATGAAACGTTCCTATACTCTGCTTTCCCAATTGCTGATTGTCTTTTTATCATTTCTTAGAAAATGCGCGATTGTGACGCAACACCACTACTTACATTTTGGCCCTTTATTAATTGAAACTTATGATACATAAAACACACAATCACAAAATTTTTAACAAGAATAAGATTGCCGATTTAACTTGAACTTTTTAAAACAATTTACATGTCAAATAGCAAATGTAAAAATTAAACTATATGTGACCGCCAAACCCCCTTTACCTAAGCATACTATTAATCACCGTCTTTTTCCCCCTGCCCCACCAGGGACCAGTACAGTTGTCTCACCCTGCCACACTTGATTTTTCCATTAATAATTCGAATTAACGTAGATCTGGCCAGGTGAGTAAGACCAGACGCATCAATAAACAAAGGGTTAACACCCTGAATCATAACAAACTCCTGCGAAGCTTTAATATACTGTACATTAGAGTCAGTTTGACACAGTTCTTTCAGCATTGAAGAGGTTCAAAACAACTTCCGTGCTACTTGAGGAGTATCATAAGGCCATGGCATTGGTGTTGAAAGTAATAGCACTATCGATGGATCATATCCATCAATGGCCTGCCTGACCTGTTGTAGACTGTCTTGTACTGATTTGCTTCTATCCAGCACGTCCTCTCGACCAATCAGCAACACAATGACTTTAAATCCCTGAATTTGCAGCTGCTGCTGCTTCAACTGCTTGGCAAAGTGGGAGTAACCGGTCCCCGGGTGAACCACGTGGAGCGTTGCCCTGTGGACGGTGATGTCAACAGCGTAATATTCGGCCACGAGTAAAATATCCGAGGTTCCTAAAACACAGTTACCAGTTCATTAATTGAATGCGATGTTTCATCAAGTTCAATGCTGCCTCCCTTGCTTCCATTGGAAATTCCAGGTAACAGAAGTTACAATCAGACTTCCACGAACCCAAAAGTTTAATAAGTTTGCTCGGGACCCCCACTAAAAAGGCAAAAGTTGTTCCACCCCGTCTCATGGAATGTGAACTGTACATGTATCCAGGGTACCCAGCTTTATTTAGAAATGATCTTAGTTTCTCTTGGTATTGCCCATAAGACCATGGAATTCCCGATCTTCTTCTGAAGCATAGTCCTGTTTTCCCTGGCACCAAACGCAACATATTCTGCAAAGCAGAAACCGGACACAATACAGATCCCGGAATAGTTGGTAACAAAACGTAAGGTGTTCCCCAAATTGATTGGTTTTAGACCACCTTAATGTAACCAGGGCACCCTTTGGACAGAATACAACATCCTTTCTATTTAGCAAATGGTCCATCCTCATCGACTTCAATGTGTCCAGAACTACATTAAATTTCCTGAGTAACAGGAAAAATGAAGTCAGACAAATGGCCCAAAACGTAGCATCATCAGGGTTTGAAAAGTCCAGACTTTGTGCAATATGATGAAGTGCTACTGGACTTATTGCAACTGCCTGTTTGGGCTGATGTTTCTTAATTCTTCTTATACCTCTTACCGTCAATTTTACTAATATACCAGCAAAACCCTGGATTGTAAAACCTAATAAAATATGCAGTGTCTTTACCCCGCTTAGGTAATTAATTACTGAGGCATGCGACTTAAATGAATAAGCTAAGTATTGAGCATACCAAGCCAATGTGAGGTCCTGTGCTGGGAAAGACATCAGTCCAAAAATAAGACAAAAATTAATATACTTTACCCATTGGGTGATGAGATTTTGCCAAGTACCTGTCGCAAAGGCCTTCATCTGCATTTCTCTAGTATCTCTGGCGAGCTTGTTGAGATCTGAAATTACCAATCATGATCAAATAAGAACATATTATTTATAATAATACACTCCCTCGTTTCCCGCCCTTCGGTTTCCTTTTCAAACAGACCTTTGAACTTTTTGTCCAAATGCCACCTGGACAAATAGTCACCAATTCTATTGTTTACTCCAGGACAAAAGCACATTTTAATCCACACATTGTTGCGCGTGTCAACCAGACTATCTCCCTTAAACAATGTTGTGTGAATTCTCTGTTTGCGCGTCCCCGGTTAATTACCTCTACTGTTGAACTGTTATCACACTTCAATAGAATATTCAAATTTGACACGGATTTACCCAAACCTTGATTGCAATCACAACTGCCATGCATTCAAGCTCATTGATAGTCAGATTATGCCATCGTTCAAACAAATCTGGCGGGAAGGTACAATGAAAGTATTCCCCCAGCTCTGGGTGCCAACCCCCACAACCAGTCAAGCAACTATCTGTACTGAAAACTGAATCTGGTTTTGCCCAACGAAATTCTGGGAACATTGTTACTCCATTAAACTGTCCCATGAATAGATCCCACCACCTGATATCTTGTTTCATAATATCAGGTACTCTTCTTTTGTCTGGTTGACCTTTGTATTCATGCAAAAAGGCCAAAATCCTTGCCAAAAATACTCTTCCTGCGCGGACCGTGGAACAGACAAAATTTAACTTGCCTGCTAATGATTGAACTTTTGTCAAATTCACCTCGGTTTTCGTTCGCCACATGGAAATCAATTGCTTGATCTCCACCAGCCTATCTTGTGTTATGGATAATGTACAATCTTCTGTGTTACAGAGCACACCTAAGAAGATCATAATAGTCGAAGGGGGGGGGGCAAGCTTTACTTTCTGCCTCCCACAACCCAAGACTTTTTAGAAGTTGCCCGAGTTTGCAAAAGGCCAATCTGGCTCGGCGTCTACACTCCGCTCTGGCCAAATCATCAATATAATTGATACTTTCGAAACTAAGACACTTGTAGATGAACACCAATGCATTTGTGACCTGCTGAGCTATGTAACAAGCAATCTTCATTCCCATGGTCAGGACCACATCAAAGTATTTGAGGTTATTTACCATAAAACCTACCAAATGAATTGAACCTGGATCAAGCATTATCTGGTGATAATACTTAGAGAGATCTCTCTTGAACAGCAAAGTACCTTTACCTTTCTTTTTTATCAATACAACCAGGTCCTCAATGGAAGGATACCTCAGATTCGTGGGTTGGCCCAAATACAAGTCCTTGTCCATCATTGCATTCACTGCAGTCTCGTCATGGGGATAAGATAGGTTCATAAAAACCCTCAAATCCTCAGAATCATGTTTTGGTATCGCATCCAGCAGTGAAAATTTGGAACCTTTTCCCAGTGGGCTCTGTTGAAAAGGACCAATGATACCCCCCTGTCCAGTTCTTCTGAAATATATCTGTTCAGTTTTTCTGGATTGTGCCTGGCCCCCGTTTGGTTTCGAAATTGGTTATTATTAACATGCTCCTGTACTGAGTGTGTTACATTTTTAATATCTATGGGCCAGCCAAATTCAATAAACAACAGTAATTCTTGATCATGATAATCCGCTAATAATTCCTTCCATGTTTCTACATTCCAAGTTGTTGGTACTTTGATTTTACAGCCTAAAGCATTTATTTTCCCTGACGCCCTAACCCTATGGTTACTATCTATCCAAAATTTATTATTATTTTGGATATTAGTATGATGTTCTGCATTACCGAGTCATGCTGTTTTACAATCCACTGCGGGATGTGAGCGTTTTGGGTTATCTTTCAAACCCAAACATATGCTGCAGATATGCCATTTTGTTACTTGCTTCTTATTAAAAATACCTTGGTGGTGATCCTCGAATGGACAACATTTCTTGTTGTAGTCACTACAATAAACCACCCTTGGAGGTTGATCCTTGTTTGACTCAACTTTCTTATTGTCCATCTTTTCCACTCTTACTGTTTCAGTTTGCCTGGCTTTGACTGTTGCTCTAAACATCAAACTGTTGTGCATTTGTAATTCCAGTTCTTTATAATCAGACCATGTAGCCATGCCTCTCTCAATAGTTTTGAGCGTAGCATCGTATTGGTCGCGAATGTCTTCAATACTGAGATATTCTTTGTGATAGCACAACATTTTTAAGAACAGCAATCTAGCCAGTTTCTCTTCATGTTTTAAATTTTCCTGAACTAACAGTTCCAACTCGCCAGCCACCAAAAAATGAAATGGCAATTCACAAAAGACTCTGTTTTTTACATGAACAGGGTCTAATTTCTCATGTGCAAAATGCACCATGCGTTTTATGCCTGATTCATCTGGCTTCGTGGTAATACCACTTTTCAGTTTGCGCGAGGAACCCCCACTAGACTCAATATTTTCATTTGCTTTTGCAGTTTTCTGAACCAAGACCTCCCCTGACTCCGGTTCCTCTTCCATCTTAATACAAGAATGACGACCCCTGTCCGGAATTCTTTCATGAGGTACTTCTATCGCTGAGCCTAAAACTACCTGATCTGCTAAATTTACATTAGGTAGACTTTCTGACTTTCTCATACTCGTTCCTGTATTAGCATTACTATCAAGAGTTTTTGTCAATAGCGATGCAAAGGCTGCGGTGTTGCCTTCTTTCAATGCTTTTAATGAATCTAAAACTTCATGTGCAAATAAGTTTAGATCAGACTCACCTGGCTGCACTTGCAGAGGCTGAATGTCCCTGGACATTGAAGGTTTCACCTTAGTTGTAGATGTTCTCTTCACTGGTGAAGCTCCTAACCTGGACATGACTGATCTGTGGGCTTTGCCTTTCTGCTGGGGCCTGACCCTTGGACTGGGCTTTTTCAACACAGGGGAGACTTGAGGAGTGGATGCCAGAGAGGTTTCCAGGTTTTGCCTCTTTGACCATACTGCCAGCAACTTCTTAAGAGCTTCCTGTTTCTCCTTTTCTCTACGTCTCAATTCCTCTTCTTCATGTCGCTTCAACTGTACCATCTCACTTTCCAACTCCTGACACCTAGCCTCCTCCTCTGCTGCCAAAGCCAGTATTTCATCAGTGTCCAGGTCTTCAACATCCACTTCTTCACTGGAGTCTTCATCTTGAGAGGACATGAGGTCACCTTCAAACAATTCACGTTCCCCTTCCATGTCCACATCTTCTTCCGACTGAACCTCTTCATGAGGGATCACCGCCACCGGCACTTTCTGTTTTATTTTTTGATGAGATCTTCTTAGTCTTGTCTGTAGCAGGTTTTAAACCCAACACAGTTCTATAGTCTTTTGGAACTCTTGCTCGAAGACCTGAAGCCATTTCTGTAGAAAATCAATCTTTGCAAAACAGATTTGAGCGCACAATGCCAGTAAGTGGTGTTAAGGTGTTGCTGTGTCGGCTGCCGTCTCAGTAATGACGGTAAGCCGTGCTGCCCCTGCCTCACAATTAGTGCTCATCCAAGCATGACCATCAAATGGCCAACTACAAAGTAAACAGGATATTACAGCATTTAAGCTCAATTTTAGCGGGTTCAGATATTCGACCAACAAAAGTAACAGTTTACTTTCAGTTTCAATCTCGTAAGTTAATTTTTTAGGACAAAATAGATTGCTGGTACGGGAAGTGTTAACCAGTGCAAATAGGTTGCGTGTTACTAATTGGAAGATTCTTTGCTCACCTGAAACTGGATCAGGCACAAAACAAAAATAAATCTGGGAAAGAATCTCTTTGTCGTACACACAGAAAATCTAGATGTAAAACCGATATTCTACCACGCCAATGTGTGGTACGAGCATTCAGACCAACTTTTTCAAGGATATATTGTTAATTTCAACTTACTAACTTTAAAATTAAAAATCTAGGAATGTCATTGGTTGAAATAAGTGACATGGGGTACAGGGGGTGAGTTGGAATGGTAGGTTGGAAAAGGTAGGTTGGGTTTCATTTTGCACTTCAAAAATTTTGTCGCTGACTGTGAAAAATCAATTTTCAAGATGGAGTACTAGATCTACAACAAGTTGAAATTTTATTTATTTTGACTCAAAAACATGGTAGAATTAAAATGTACAACTCATAAATTGTGGTAGGTTGTCTCAGACTTTCACCCTCTTGAAGGATGTTGTCAACTTGCCCTCAACAAGTCTCCGGTAAGTTGGAAAACATCCCTCTCGAGGGTGAAGGTCTGAGACAACCTACCATGCTTTATCATTGTACATTTTTTAAACCTCCATTCCATGGTCTTTTTCGCTGCCACTAATAATTGAGATAATCATGTTTTTGTGAACATGATTATTCTAATAAATTAGTGTGACTCCTTTCTTGGCCATGGTCCTGGCCTGGCTGGGAGGGGGGTGGGACCCCAGTCCTTCTTGGCTGGAGAAAGTACCCCTGCCCTGGGGTATCCCTTACCTAGGACTGGAGTACCCCCCACCAGGGACAGGGAAGGGGTGCCCCCCCTCCCCACTTGGGACTGGGGTATCCTCTGGAAAGGACATGTGACCAGAGAAAGAACTGGGGACTGGGGTACCCCCTGGAAAGGACATGGGACCAGAGAACAAAAAGAAGATGGGAGTGGGGTACCCCCCCCCCGGTGTGGACGGACAAACAAAGTGAAAGCATTACCTTCCCCATTTCTTTGGAATGCGGGTGGTAATGAAGCCCACAATATTCTTCAGTGGCAGCTAAATACAAATTCCACATCTGGTGATACCCAGATACCAGAGCTACCTGATCCGGTAATGATGGAAGAAAGCTAATTGCGTTAGCAAATGATAGATACGTTAAGAGTTAATACTAATGGTCGCCATTTATATTCGTGTTTCTAGGTTTTGATGGACGAATGTTAAGTGTAATGAACAGTTGTAGGCAGAAAAACAGGCAAATTAACAAGGAAAAATATTTTAAAAATTCTTATAAAGGGAAAAAAGTGGTGAACCGTTTAGGGCTCATTTGCATCACTTTAATTTACAGTTATTTGGGTCAAAACAATTTACGAAACAAGTTCAAGAAACCATGAAAACACAGGGGAAATGTTACCGGAACTTATCATCAGGTCTTGAGAGTGGAAATATTGTAGGTGTAGATTCACTCGTAATTTGTTAGCCCTTAATTCTAAGAGGCATCTCCAGGGTTCTGGCTGTACAAACACTAGAAGCTGTTATCAATGAAATATAAGGAGCTCCAGACAACTGACCAATCTTACGGTTTTACCTACCTGAACGAACTGCTATAAATTGTAGACGTATCTTACTCAATCATTTGTACCAAATACCTACACAAGGCAGACTCTGATATGATGATATTTTCAGTGTTATATACTGTTTCAGTTTTCAGTTTTATATTTATATTAAGGAGACTAATTGGCAGCTCGTTAGAGTCACCTTAGTGGTTGGTTTTGACTTTTTGCCCCAAAATTTTGGGCCTGTGGTGGGGACCTATGAATGACATTTGCTGTTCTGTGAATGTGGATAGGGTGGTGGTTCTACTTGGAGGTGGTGGGGACACCTCAACACTACATGTTTTAATCGAACTTATTTGAACATTTTGCACTTACAGGTGGTGGTGGACCTAATAACCTAGTTTAGACTGCCTTTGCACACTTCACATCCCTTTGCACCCTTCACACCACTTTAAAAAATACATCATTTGTGACTTTTCCTTTAAAGAGGTAATATCTATGGACAAAGGTTTTAAATGGTGCAAAGGTGCAAAGACTGATGAGAGGAGGCGAAGGGTGGTGAGAAGGTGCAAAGGGTGGGAAGGCTGGTGAGAAGGGTGCAGAAGCTGATGAGAAGTGTGTGATGGTTGGTGAGAAGGGTGTGAAGGCTGGGGAGAAAGTGCAAAGGTGGGTGAGAAGGTGAAAAGGGTGAGAAGGATACAAAGGCTGCCTTTGCACCCCTTTGCACCTTTCACACCCTTTGCACCCCCTTGCACCAATGAGCCACCTGGTGAAACTTTCACTGCCTGATATTATTATGATAAGTTACCTTTTCACTATAAATATTTTTTTACAAATTTATATAAAAATCATTCCCTGTCTGTGAAACTTTCCAGGAAAGGTATTGATATGAATGTGATTAAGAATATTAGTGGACAAATTATGAGGTCACCACACAAATTTTTCCACAACAGATCTGAAAGCTATTATAATATATGCAAATTATATTGTTGTGTGATGGAAAATATCGCTTTAACTGTGCTTAATGTTCAAAAACACTTTGTGGCAATCAAATTTATCTAGCCTCCTCAATGCCCTTGTGATGTTTTATCACTGCAAACTTATTTAATGACAATTAAGCTCCCATTGTTGTGCCGCCAACGTTGGTATTAAACTAATGTTTGCAATATCTGTTGAAAAGTTGGACATTGATTGATTTTAGGGTTTGTTCCTTTCAGCAAAGGTCTCACAGTAATTTTGTGCTGTATCTTTTTGAAACGAACTTCGCCATTCTCAAATGTTTGATGATATTGTCTGGTACAAGAATGTTAAGTGAATGGGATGCTGTATAGGCACTGGGTACAAACTTTTGTTTAGGAACTGTATCACTGAAACAAGGAAAAAATACTGGTGTTTTTGTAAGCAAAGATAAACCGTAATCAGCTTGAAAGCAACAGTATTCCAGCTGTATTGTAACGTGAAATAAGTAGAAAGATTCCACAGGTATCGAAACAAAGAGGCAACAATTAGGCGAACTGCAACAGGTTCCTGGCATGAACAGCCATGCAAATGTTCTTGTGTCGATCGAGGTAGCTCAGTTGGTCATTTATGCTTTGAACGAAGAACTTTGTCAAGAGAAAAATTAACGTTTATTTTGTATACGACAAAAAGAGCCATCACATGACTCCCGAATAAAACTGTTTATTTGCTATTGCCTTTTCATAGCTTGTGATCATCATGGTCCCAGATTAGTGAACTTATCAAGTTATGTCTCAGAAATACTTTTGTGTAAAGAAATTAGTTCTTTAAACTAATGGCCTAAACTCGCAATTCTTATGAAAGACGTAAAATGTGCAAAATTTCGAAGACCATTCCCAAATTTCTTGTTTCCGTAATTAGATCTGATGAACCAGTCCGTATCGCCCGTGTACCTATATTAAATTATCCACTTTCTTGGCCTGACCAGTTTAAATGGACCCATTTTGTACTGCAATTAATGGGTGATATGAGGTGTTGACTGAATAAATACAGACTTCACCATTCTTGACGGTAGTGGTAATGGTGCCGGTTTGTTAAGTACAAGTCCCAAGTGATCACTGACTATCAAACAGTGCCGAGAAATAGCCAGAAAAAATCTCGCCTGGCTTTCACTCTGATATGTAAAACATAATGAGTTAAGCCTATTTGCCCCTACAATGTTATGTGCAAGGATCTGGTTGCTGGGCAACTGGTTCTAAAAGAGTAAACCACAGGGGCTAATTTTATGCCTAGAAAGCTGATCAGAGTGGGCTGAAGCTGAGTGGGGGTCGTTAGCCTTGACTTAGCGTAGCTGATCTTCTCGCTGCACTGTACAGCTTCGTCGGGGCAAAAATGCAAAGGTGTTTCAGAGAATGGGATCGTCTGTGCAAGCATTGGAACACGCATCGCACAACTGGAAGTTATGATGATGTTGTAGTTCTTGATCAACTATGATTAATTCAGGTGTCTTATTTTGGGACTGGCCCTGTTGTTTTCAATGAAAGCGAACACGAACAAGTATCCCATATGACCAACATACTTTGATCCTTTTGGAATCTGCTCGTAATGTACGAGCTTGAGGGCCCGTTTACACCAAGCGTCAGCGTCAATGTAGTGTCAACGCTGTGGTGATGCTTTCTACACAACTCTCGTTGACCACAATGGAGTTGCTTGAGAATGAGGTTGCAACCCATTTTGGAGCGACTCCATTGTGGTCAATGAGAGCTGTGTCGCAAGCGTCATTGCAGCGTTGACGCTACATTGACGCTGACGCCTGGTGTAAACGGGCCCTCAGACGTTCAAACAGATGAACACATACGTTTCTTCAGTTGTCTACACTGTGGTTTGAGTACTCAAGGTGCACCGACGGGGAAAGCATTTGCTTTAACCTGACATCTGTTGTGTGGGCAATACTACTCGGTAGCAGCTTTCTACACAAACTGGCGAGATACCTGAACAGATGAGATGATGAGGTCTCAGCCTCTACCAAGATAGCAGGCACAGAGCTGGATTGGCCAAAGAGCTAAGACGCTCTTGGAACTTAGAAGGGAACGGCGTTTTCCCTCCTAAGCCAAGTCGGCCATTTTGAAAGCAGTTCAACAACAGCTAGCTGCTTTGGATACTTTCGCCAGCTTTCTCACCATATTCTATATATTTCGATTCGTTTTGTATATTTTGGATTAGTTGGAAGCAAAGCTGTGAAATGGTTTAATCCATGGATTGATTAGAGGATACCTTGAAAAAGTGGATTAAGTTACCAAACATACTAAGAAGTCCTGCAGTTGCCAACCAGTGATACGCAACAATCTATTTCATATTTTTGTTATTAACTTGTTATTGTTTGTTGTTTTGCATTAGTGTGAAAATATAACTTACATTTATTTTTCCATTATATTTATCGTTGGATATTATCGATTTATTCAATACATAGAGGCAAGCAATTCAATTTACGTTAGGTTATTTTAAGAAGGAGAAAGCAATAGTGTTAACCTTGGATGCAGACTATATGTACACCTTTAGATAGCCCATGCTTACATGCTACTTGGCAGATAAAAAAGAAACACAAATACTGGTAGTAGTAACTGCTGGTTTGTGAATGCCAGAATGCAATGAATTATTTGTGGGAATAGCAATCTACATTTTACTCTGGATTAATTTTAAGGCCTTTGGTTTTGCGCTTTTGGTGATTTGGATCGTGTCACAATGGTTCGGAGAAGGAGCTCGTCCCTTGATCGTGGAGCCGCCGGATACGCGAGCGGTGGACCCAGTCTGGCCTCCACCGTCACTTCATCCCTCTCTTCTCACTGGAGTAAGTCCTCGGGAGGCGTTGGAATTCACGGAGCAGGAAACACGGCAGCTTACGACTATTCAGCGAAGTCGGGAATTGTCTCGGGAGTGGAACCGCTATCGCGCACGTATCTTGGCTCTCGAGCACCGATCTTGAGGCGTCATGACGCCGGATTGGATCTCAATGGAAGCGCCGGTCTTGATTCCAGCACGCTATCAACAAACGTCACCAAGTACAAGTACGACACACGTATCGGAAACGGTAGATCCAGCAGCGCCGGGGGAGGCTTCCGGGCGTACGTCAAACCGGAAATACCGAACTTTCCCGCCGACGACGAAGACGATTATGATATTCGACGCCGGGTGAGACAGAAGTTCAAGAAGGCGTATTCGGCGGAACCGGACGCCCCTGTTCCGATGAAACGAAGGGTGATAACTGGACGAACATCGGACATGGTGAAGATGCGTGATCGTATGGAGCACAAAGTACGCTCGTCGCCCTCGGTGGACCGTGATTATGGACCATGGGAGTCAGACGGTAGTGCTCAGGTCCGTGGTAGGACACGGGAAGTATACAGTTATCAGATAAACGAGCCTTGGGTCCCACCTACGTCGATTCTACCGGCGGTCGAGCCCAGAGCTATGTCTGTTGAGCCATTGTATTATAGTACCGACCTTGACCCGGATGCACCGAGCACTAGACTGAATGTCGTCCCAGTCCATATCCTGCCCCCGGAACTGACACGCGTACCTGTCCATACGGCGAGCCTGACACGCATGTCCACGCCCAAGGACAAGGCCGACACCATCCACCGAGGCTTGCGGAGAGCCCGCAGCGTCAGCGACCTCGGCGACGACGAAGAAGAATACGATACGGATTTTAAGAGCGAATTGCCGCGTAAACGTATTGCAAAGAAACTAATACCGACTAAAGTTCCCGTTAAGAGTCTCGCGTATGAAGCGCCAGTTTATGTGCCTCCGTACACGGATAGAGATGTCAACTCTGTCAGAGGAGACTACAGGTTCCATATATCCGAACTAGAAAAGGACCGTAGAAAAGGTGACATCAGTACGTATGTCCTACCGCATGACGAAAAATTCGAGCCTGACTCCATAGATATCAGACCGATTGGAGAAGGCAAGAAGCAAGTGACCTATTCAAGACATACACTAAGTGGTCATGCCAACGACCCGAGAGAAGCGAAGGCAGCTTTGGACAATGTAGTTCGCAGGACTAGGTTCATGCATGATTCCATGTCAGAACTAGAAAAATTCGTCAGACGAAACCGTAGTTTATTTCCCGAGGACACAACAATCTATCAAGAATATAAATTTTATTTGTTATCCGAGGAGGAATTGTTAAAAATAGGCGAGAAACCTGATGCGGAGGTTTACGGGGTGAAAATCATAGAGAAACTGGTCGTGCCCGCCGGCACCGAGGTGGCACATTTACTGAAGCGTTTCTACGGGAAGGGAGACGTTCAAGTCGAATATTCTCGTCGTCGTAAAGCAGAGCCCGTCGAGGACGAAAATGGCCTTGTCGATTATAAATATCTGAAAGATGACATGAGGCGAAAAGTTGAGCTAGAATACGAAAACAAAGAACGAAGAGCCCAAGAGGCTCCTCCCACAAGATACCTACCAACGTACCATAGTCCCATTGTAAGAGATGTAGACTTCAGAGATTATGCTCACCTGTACACAAGGATTGGACCGAGACACATGAAAAAGATATATGGTGAACCTGCTGAAGGTTAATACACATTCCATTCCAATTTTTTTTTAAAAAAAAAAGACCTATGGACGGTTTCATCACATAGTTCTTTTTCAGAATGTCTATGATCTGACAACTGACAAGCCTGATTTTTAATTCTTTCAGCCTCCTATATTCTGTTGTCTTCGTCTTTTATTTTCTCGTCACTTCTTGTGGATTCTTTGCTTTCATTTTGTTTCTTTTCATCATTTATATTTTCGTTGATATTTTAGTGAGAACTGATCTCCATCGTGACATATTTACTATTATATTATCAGTCTTTCAATTCTCTGCAGATTTGATCCATTTCGACAATTTACACAAAAAGTGCCTTTCATTCGGAAACATACCATCTGCACAACACAAAGCACCTAAAAATTGACCTTGATTTTGAGTAATAATGACTTTGACCTTCAGATGTCCTTGACCTCTTAAGTAGGTGTGAGTGGAATACAAGCATGTAGAAGTAAAGGTTAGGTAAAAGATGACATTTTAGTCACCTGACCTTGACTATGATTCAATAACCTTGTTACCCAAACTTGACCTAGATATGGTCAAGATGTATCTGTAACTCTTTGCTGTTACTAGGCCACCTTGAACTCCAGACCTGAAGTGCTTCATTATCACTTAACCTACGGACATCACCATTTACATGATTTGATTTGGCTGAAACTGGACACACAATCTTGTGCGAATGTTCAGCTTGAGTTTGCGTTTGAGGTAGCCTTTGAGTTATGCAAATGTGATGAATGACAAATCATCATTTTTATCAAAGACAATAATATTTACAAAATGTCAGAAAAAGGACAATTTACCCATGGTCACTGTCAACATTTTTGGTACTAAAAATGTCAACAGTGACAAATGCTAAATCATCACTTTCCTGACAAGTGAAAAGTGAGGATTTGTCATTCGTCACATTCGCATAACCCAAGTGCTACCTCAAACGCACACACAAACTCAACCCGAAAAGAACCACACAATTTTGGTTCGCACCCACTTAACAAACATTCGTATCAAAAAGAAGAAAGTTCAAATCACATCTATCGCAAGATCCTGTCGAGGCAATATGTATTTTCATGGGTGATAGAATGTGCATTACTTTCTGCTCTTGACTTTTATGTTTTGACAAAAAAAGGATGATTAGTCAAAACAAATCTCCACATCAGATACAATAAATGCTCTGAATACAATTTATAAAGGTCAAGCAAGCAAGAGTGGGTTTGGTTCTTCTCTCTGATGTTTGAGTATTTTTACCACAAAGCAGTATTATTTTTTTGTAACCAGTTTAACTGAGTGGTGATATTAGCAATGTTTCAAGAATTTTTGGACGCGTATAATTTTTGAACGCTTTTGGACCACACTGAGATCTAGCAAGAAAACTCATTACAGTTACGATTTGTAACAGTGACTGGCCTAAACTTAGCTTTTGTTTTGGAGGGAAAACCCACAAATGTTATCCATTCTCCCTATTTTTTTCTGACAAGAGATCCTTTCAGGTCATTTGTAATCAGAAGTATGAATCCTTTGTCTTTGAAAGATTAGAATAAAAATGGCTAAAAGTTCACTAAGTTTGATATCTTTACCTAGTAGTCAAATATTTCCGAGGTTGAAATCTTTTCTTTGGTTTCAATTTTTTAACCTTTTGTATCCCACTTTTCATTTCATTGCCTCTTTCGTTGCTCCTTTCATCTGACATGAAACTGTAAGCTCTTTATTTTGTAGCATATCACACAAATGGATCATTAGACCATTTATTATGATTTTGATGGGTTTATCCTGCACTGAACAATATTACTTCACAATTATTTCACTTTCGTTGAATCCAGGAGCTGATTTTGATGCCAGTGTCGCCCGATCCAGAAGATCCGGATCTGCGGGATCTGGATCCGTCTACTCAGACACAACGTCACGATCAGGAACGTCATCAAGACGTCAAAAACGTTACGACACAGCGCCAACCTTCACTGCTAAACTCAGACCCAAGAAATGCTTGGTAAGTTTTTCCATCTGTAACTTAATTAAATTTTTTCGTTAGTTTTTCATATTCATGGTGAAGAAAAGCTTTTCAACTTTCAAACCTGTATTGAGAAGTTAAATTTACTAGAAAAGGTAAACACCCCCACCCCCACAGCTTGGAACTGTATGTGTTATAATTTTGAGGAGCTAATGATTTCTCAATGAATCAATAAATATATGTTCTTTTCTCTTTCGTAGATTGGTCAGACAGTTCGTTTCAACGTCAGTATATCTGGATTACCGGAACCGGAAATCACGTGGTACAAAGGCAACAAAGCGATACAACCTGGAGGACGAATCACCAAAGCGGTATGTTACTGTCTCTATTTGTTCTTAACAGTTAAAACCTGGCAAGGTTTACAATTTGTGTTCTTCCACAGATTATTGACTGGAAATGCAGCCCAAATCATATTGATGAAAAATATTGAAGTGATTGTTGTGTTGCTACAGTTGCACTTATGGACACCAAAAAGTCAAGTGTTGCTTTGCCACCTCAACCAGAGCGACTCAAACAGTCAGAGCACACACTGTGCTGCACTCTCGATTATGGGTTCAATTCCCACTGATGCATTTTTTCTGCAAGTATTCTGGTCAAAAAAGGCTGAGCTGTAATGCTAGCTATTAAAAGGTTATTGGTGGTCATGTAGGCAACCAAGTATGCAAGTCAAGGATCCATTCTGGCTTTGAAACCCAGGGCAGATGTCACCAGAAAAAAAATTTTGTCATAAAACAGGGGCACTTGCTCCAAAGAAATATATGTTGTGGCAAGCACTGAATATTATGAAAACGGCGAATCCACTTAGGCTAAACAGCAACATGTTCTGATTTATCTGAAGGCAGTATTTACGTCCCCACCTTTACGTTACCTGTGTAATGTATTATGGGTATACTCAGAAAATCACCGAACGTTGAGCCAAGTCATTATCACTAACGTAGCTTGCCACATGAAAAAAACACCTGCGGTACTTAACTTATCCTGGTGTTAGTGATTACTCTTAGAATGCGTATATCTATCGGCGAGGGAATTATTCAAACGTCTGGTTACTGTTTAAAACACGATTTTGTATCCAGACGTAGAACTGGACAGGGTCTTACATAACACTGCGCTGGTTCCGCAGAGAATGTCTCATTTTACACTTTTTTACCAACAACGCATCCGAAGGATGGGGAAAGGTAATGTTTTCAGGTATACGTCTGTCCACGGGGGAGGGGGGTACCCTAGTCTCTGGTCCCAGTCCTTTCTGGGGGGTACCCCCTAGTCCTGTCCCAGGTATTACCTTGGATGGGTACCCCAGGACAGGGAGGAGAGCGAGTGCTTGCTATGCGGCGAGCGGTACGTCTCTTGCTGTCATGCAGGAGGACTTTCTTGTTGCATTGTATGTAGTGTTGTAATTGGCGTCACGTTTGAGAGCAACAACATTCACGTATTGTGATTGATGAGCGCAAAACAGATCTTGGAAAAGCAATGGCAAAATAGTGATATCGTGGATATAGTACAATTGACGTGTTGCTGACGCCAACGATACTTTACGAAATGGAAGATAAGACACCAAATGTTAAATGGCCCTTGCTAATGATAACAGATAACATCATAATGTTCACTTGCGTGATATTACCCACTATTACGTAAGAAGTAAAGAATTTGCATTGAAAAGCATTCCATCTGAAAGGATACCACTCTCAGATGCTGCGTAGGAATACTGCATAAAATTAAAATGTCTATCCATGTAATAACAAGAAAGTCCTCCTGCGTGAACCCAAGAGGCATACCGCCTGCCGCGTAGCAAATGCATCCCGGGGGCAGGGGGTACCCAGCTGAGTACTCTCCAGGCTGTTGGACTGAGTACCCCCATACAAGTCAGACTGAGTAGCTCTCCCACCCCACCCCCTGCCCCCCCACCCCCCGCGGCTGTGGGACTGAGGTCCCCCCGGCTGTGGGACTGAGCACCCCCCCCCCCACATACAAGTCAGTCTGAGTAACCCCCGCCCCCCTGTTAACAGACAGACACCTGGGAAAACATAACCTTCCGTCGTGCTACGTAC
>JBCAUG010203413.1:0-19338 GCA_038406175.1 Haplosyllis leylae | reverse complement strand
TTTTATTGATTAACATTAGACTGGGGAAAACAAAATTTCATTTCAAAATCTACCAGACATTTGGTCCTGTAACTTTTAAAAGTTACCAGTCCGACAGGATTTTTACCAAACATTGTCCGTCGGACTGGCATAAAGTCACACTCTGCATTTAAAAGTCAAATTTTTGAAAGCAGTTTTTCTCTGCCCCTTTCTGTAATACGTTGATGAGAAAACTTTGCCAATCTTGAACACTCATCATCAGGTCAAAAGGACACAATTCAATAACTTGGAAAGCCAAGTTGTAAAGCCACATCCGTTCGATTTTATGATGTTGGACGTTGACATGTTCACGGCTATATTTTGAAAAGATACACATTAGAAAATATGTGACCTTTTGGTTCTAATGCTGTCATGTCTTTTTTGTTATTTTACAACAGGTATTTACATAATATGAAAGTAATTGTTTTCACGTGCGTCCGTCATTCGTCAAAGACATTTCCTTTGAACAAAGAATTAACATCGTACACGACCTATTTTCCTTTGCCTTTCTGTCCTCAATCGCAGTGATGTCGTGAGTTTGTTTCCCGTTTGGGAACTACTGGTACACCAAAGTGCGTCTATCATTACTAAGATAACAAAGCATTTTTGGAAAAACGTATTTATTTGTGGTGTTTAGAGGTGTTCGAAACAGGGTTCTCAATCTTGACACAAACACGTTGCTTTGGCGAAATATTGTCGAAAATAAATGGAACTTTAGAACAACTCAACATTTGTTGAAGAAAAAGTGCGTTCTTTTGCAGAACTGCGCAATCACGGTTTGCAATCATATCCACTTAGAACTGAGCAAATAAAATAAATTTCATCGTCTAGATGTGGCTGAAATAGAAGCTGAGAAAGAGTGCAATCTCCATCAATGTTCTATTTCCTATCACCTGATTGCACTGCAGACATTCTTGCAGAGACGCCGATTCAATGCCGATCAATTTCAGAGTATTTGTGATTCATTGTTGAGAAGAAAGGAGAAAGAAAATTCACAAATTTATTTGTTACGGCATATTATAATAATGAGGTTTTCCAGCCAAGTCGTAAAATTAAAAGAAAGAACTGAACATAAATTACTGTAAACGTAGAAAATCAATTTGGGAAATCAAAAGTCCGAGATCCTAATTCTGTATGACCTGTCATTTGAATCAAGTAAAAATTAACGACAATATGCCTGTTGATCTCAGTTACATAAAGCGCTTTGTAAATCTGTCAATTGTAGAACCAAGTACATTTAAACTTCCCAATTGATTTTCCATAGTCTATTGCTTGGAAACAACGACACTATAAAATCACAAAAACCGTATTGCGTATTCCATGATATGCAACTACTTTACCCAATTCACTCGTAAATCGATACTTTCTATCACCATTTACAAGGGATAAAAGCCTTGAGCACAATAGGAATAATCAAGCAAAAGTGTTGCCATTCTAGTTTGGTAAATTGAATCGAACCAACAACTTAATCTGAGTTGGTTTTTGTTTGGAACAAACGGGTTAATTGTAAGCTATAAATTAGATGATCGTACCCCGCTTTTAACAACACAAATGGCGAATGAAATATTAAGTAGCCACTCCGTTCTCTTTGATAAATTATGGATCTTGACGCTTGGTCAAAGTAAGAGTATTTGGTTTCATACCACTTTTTAGAAGCATAATAAATCAGGAATTCACTTGGAATCATCACGTTCTGGCAACTTTTATGAGTTTGTTTGGCACAAATAAGTTAATCTAGATGAGCCAGTCAAAGGCCTGGTCCCATCATGCTATGTTCGCTATTCATCATCAGCAAAACCTGGCCACTCTGGGTATTAAGAGTATTTGGTAGAAAGTCAGGTAGGCTGTATCTTTAGCACGTACGTTCACCCTGAACTTTATTTGTAGCCCTCACGTTCTCAAATGTCAAACTCCTATCCTCTACGTCAAGATGCCTGATTTCTGCTTTCGTTCTCATGGTGTCGATATGTGTGTCTGAATGGTGTTTAGCAACACCTGAACATTTCGGATGAAGTCGGGTTTGGGTGAAGTCGCCAAGTTTAAACAAACACAAAACACGTCACCTCTTGGAGTTGAACTTTGCCTTTTATGGATACATCTTCTTGTGATAATTCTGGTCCCCACATACATTGGAAATAAAGTTAACACACAACCCAACTCTCCCCCCACCCTCCACCCCAGGAAATATTGGACTCTGAGATTTTACCAGTTTTAGACTCAGGATCACAAACACAGAAATCCCCTCCTCCCTGCCCCCTAAAAATATGAGACTGAGATTTCACTAGTTTTAGACTCAGGATCAAAAATTCAAAACCCACTCCGCCTCCCAAGAACTTATAGGACTTTGAGATTTTACCAGTTTTAAACTTTGGATCAAAAACACAGATCCTCTCCCACCCTACTCCCAAAATGATGGGAATTTGGATAAAAATGCAGAACCTCTTCCAAAAAAATTTCATCAGTTGTAGACTTAGGATGAAAAATGAGGAACCGGTCCCTCCCAAAAATATTGGACTTTTGAGATTTCACCAGGTTTAGATTCAGAAACAAAATAAAATTTGGATTTTTAATGCGTGGAGACCAGTGTAAGCCCCCGTGTGGGGATGCCTCGTTGAAAAAGTACTTAATTGATAGGATGGGACAGGCAATCGTTGGCTCATGCATGACGTGATTTGACGTGAAGACAGAAGATCACACAGGTATTTATATCCTGCTGAAAGTCATGTCAGTTATGTCAGTAAATTCCGGCTGAAGTTTTACAATGTGGTCTGCGAAATTCCGGCTGAAGTTTTACAATGTGATCTGTGAGCAACGTTTTTTCGTATCATAAAAGTTCAGCAGAATTTCTGTTCAAGCCACGTAAAAATTCTCAAAAATACTTATCCCAAAACTCTGGATCAGAAGTTAAAAACCAATCAGAATATCTTCAACTTCCGGTAGGCGATTTAGGGCGGATTGAACAGAAAGGGGTGAAGTCTTCAAGAAAATATTCAAAAAGACGAAAACTGTAGTGCACGCAACACCGATGGCCATTTGTCTTCATTTAAAAAGTTACTTTCTGTAGGCATTTCTCGGGGGTATTGCAAATCACAATAGAGAACGTAAAAGAAGGACATAAGCATTTCTTTTACTCAATTACCTCCACAGGTATGGACTCGAGATTGAATGTATCTACGATTTGTGTCGAAATACCGTCATGCATAATTCACTAGCATGGAATTGCTTCAGGGTTATGTCATAACAATTCTTCTAGCAATTTTCTTGAACTGAATTTTACTACCACTGAGAGTATCTCTTAGCACGAAGAACTGTTCGCCCACCAGTGTGAACTCATCCCTTGTTTGACGTCAAAATTGCCTCGTGGCCTATGACTCCTTAATCAAGTAAAGTTGAATGTATGTACGTAAAAGAATGTTTATCTATATTTTGAACTATTTTCACACACAGTTTTTTTCTATTTCCAAAATATTAATTGAAATCCACATGTAATGTTTTCGCCAAAATATCCTACAATAGTTTATGGCTGGCAGAGTCACCTTGCTGTTGCTGTCGCACCGCAGGCAACAAAGTGACCAGCAAAGTGTTTTCTGTGGACGATGAGATTTCTAACTGCACGATATAATTCAATCAGACACTCTTCAGAGGACGGAGATAGTTCTTCATTTTGTGCTCTTTTTACCGACCACGTACGTAGTACGATGGAAGGTGATGCTTTCACAGGTGTGAAAGGGGGAGGGTAGGGTAAGTCTTGTCCAGGTCCTACCAGAGGATGGGAAGGTGTAGGGTAGATCTACATCCTGTTCTGGTCCTGCCCTGGGTGGGGGTGGGCACCCTTACCAGACCCGGCTAGGTCTGGTCTGGGAAGGGGAGGGGAGGACCAGGCAACCCTATCCCCTATCCCCCGGCTAGGTCTTCTCTGAGGAGGGGGCGAGGGATGGGTACCCTAACCAGGTGACCCTACCCCTCCCCTGGTCTGGTCTGATGGACCATGGTCGTGCTTCGTAATGTTAATGAGACGCTGTCTTGTTCAAGATGAATTCTGAGTTCTCAGATTTCAGTAAATTTGTCAGAGCCACACCTAACCTTCCAAAAAATTGGATTGACGTTTCTACGTATTCGCGCAGGGCAAATACATTTTTGCTGTCAGGGCGTAGTCCTGGCATGAATTGAGCAATGTCTAAACTTCAAAATGTCATTCAATGTTGTTTGTGACAACAACACTGAAAATGTCGCCAGTATCAGATACCATTTTGGTCACTTTAATTTTCCATTTAATTGACGATAACCAAATATAATATATCAAGTGTATGGAGAAAATATGATTGGTTAAATGGAGAACAAATTAATTTTGAAGGTATAAAACGGGTGAGTGCCAAGCTCTCCCACATACACATATGAGATCATTCGTATCAATTAACTTGTCAAATGGTGAGTATGTCTCATACAAAATGCATCCTACCATTGTTTCTGGATTATGCTAATCTCAAGGTACACATGATGAATATTTCATATAATCTATTTGAGTTTAGTGAACCATGGAGAATACTGAACTAGGTAATAAATCAACCTTTTGACATAAGTATGAATAGATTGGCATAAAGCCAATGATTAGAAATTAAAGAGAGTTTGTAACCAACAAGATAATATTGATACAAATGCAGGTTGATGGATTTATTCTCTGTAATTGAACATGAATAATTAAAACTTCTCTTGCACTTGTAGACATTAGTGATAAAACTTCTATATTATTCAGCAATGATGATAGAACTATGATTAATAAAACAGAATAGCGTTAATCGCCCGAAAGACAAACGACGCATATTTAGCAAGGTTGAGGAGTAAAGGAACAGTGGTGTTTGCGCAAAAAGATCATAAAAACATCCTAAATGGAAACATCTTTAAAAATTCAATGAGTTTTTGCAGGCCACCCAATCTGCTTTGAATGCTAAGGCTCCCCTCCCCGAATGATAGGATGGTAATAAATCATCATCATGTGCTTAAGCCTATCTATTCAAATGTATTCCATTGATAGAAAATCTTTAATATCGTGCGGAATTTTTCTTCCGAAAACGGTAAGCATTAAATAAAACTTGTACTGAATAAGTCCAGATGATCAGCCGTCATAAACTGGTCTAAAGTAGTGACTTGTTGAAGTAAACCGATTACAGTCGAAACATAAATCAGACAGAAACAAGAGAGAGATAATTCTCGTAAGCTGTTAACAATGACCAAAGGGAAGGAGAAAAGTCATCCGTATCGCCTTTGTGGTTAGTCGGATAAAAGAGAGGATAGTTGGACTATACTGCCTCTCTCGTTCTCTCATACCAGCAGGTCTATAACAGTGAAACGAAGCCGTTGAGCGCATGGGAAGAAGCAGCTGGTACAGAACATCTTACGGCACCCAGAACACTACCATCATTCCCGGCCCCACCTGTACCCTATCTGTTACGACCTATAGATGGTGTCACCCATAGTGTCAGCTTTCATATATCCATGTCTTATTGCAACACGATAGCTCCACACGCAGTTCACATCACACCTCTGCATTCAATCCGATGCAACCTGGCAGCAAAAAGGCGGCTTCGCTATGCTACTAAATCATTAAAAGGTATCCGACGTTGAGCCGAGTTGACACCTAAGTTATCATGAGTACCAAACCTGCCTTTCATCTATTCAATACACCTGGCGTGCTGGTTGCCGTAGCAACCTTAATAAAGTAAGATTTTGAAGAAATACGATTCCTGTATGCGGTACTAATGAAAACTGATCCACTGGGGTTGTGCCAGGATTGAATGAGATAAGCAGGAAAAAATATCTCTAAGTTCCCAGTATAAATTGCATGTGAGTAGTCAATTAGGCAAAGGATTGTCGAGATCAACGTCTGATTACTGGTCATCAACAAGACTATCAACACAACCAATGTTGGATTAAATTCCCAGACGACTCACACACTTACCAACCACACATGTTACTCGACATCGCTTAATGTAATCTAAAATCCCAATTCACCCGAGACACATACACTAGTTCCTTATTTAGAAGCCTCCGAGGTCAGACAATCAACTGATAGATGAGACCATGACCCTGGCAAGAATCAGTTAAGAGCATAGTGTCGTTTTACAATAATTATGTTTCTTGTTATTTGTTCTGTTGTGCAGCAATTGTTTCAATGGTCTAAACATGGAAACTGTTACTTGGCTACTATGTATCATTCTATCATATTATGAGGCACCGACTGGACAAACTAGATACTTAGAAGAAGTAATGTATTATTCTTGAGGAAAGTGACTTTGGCCTGAATTTAACGTGACATTTTGCATTTTAACAAACTTTGAAAGAAAACAACCGGATGTACCAAAACAAGGTAAAGTGTTGTTGATGTTATGCGAAAAACTTAAAGAGCGTTTTGAGGAGTCACAACAGGGAGACGACAGTTGTTTGTGGGCGTAACTTTTCCTCCTTATTGCATTGTTTTTGGTATAACTACCTTTTCACTTGCGATGATGCATTTTGCCAAAATATTTCAGGTCTTTTCGTGCCATTCCATGACTTTCCACGAGATTAAGAGTGAATTAAGGCATGAAGTAATTGCCCACAACTTTCTACAAAGTTAGAAACGCAGCAGAGTGTGAAGCGATGTCCATCTTGTTCGAGCCACCAGTGAGGTTCCTTCGATCAGTTAAATTCTTCCTCTTGCTTAGGTAGCTCCGTAAAATGATATTATACCAAAATAGTTTTAAAATCAGTTAAAAATAAATTCAGACTTAAGAAAATTATAGTAGCAATAAAATTTCTTTTGCAACAGCTGAACATCAATAATGGATACAAAACATGAAGCACTATGGTCCAAAGTTATTACAACTTTCTGCCTACGTTCTCCAATTTTTCATATTTCAGCACATGCTCATCAAATAGACTCAAATAAAGTCTTGCGACATTCAAAACTTAATACTTGGTTGTGAATGCCACTAGCAAGAAACTAATTTCCTCTAAATTTGTCAACAAAAACGAGGAATGAAACTTCCATCTGCATCGCTTAACCTAATCCTGACAGCGGTAAAACGTTGCTTCAGGAAAGAGTAAAATTACTCGTTCTAGATATGAGCCGAGAAAATGTTTGCCTTATAGTGTTATTTCTAATATGATTTTAAACACATCATTCTCATAAGGATAAAGAATTTGTAAGGAAATCCGTATAAAATCACAATCATCTCAACCATGATTATCATGAAACACTCGAGAGTACATATTACTGAACTAACCGGTAACCACCACACAAAGAAAGCTGTGGAATATATCACCCAACGTGCCCTCATTTTGAATTAAATATGTTCTTATTTGAGGAAACTCATCTGCAGTTGCAGAGAATGATCTCACCGGGAGTAAATGGACAATGTACCTTTGTGTAACATGATGAAATATTGGATACCACTGAGCCGGAATTTCTATGCTTTAAAAGAATGTAACTTGCAAAACACGCACCATGTTACTATTAATACACAACAGATATCATTAAGAAGTAATGAGTAAACCTAAAGGGAAAGGTAAACAATTTAATTAGCATGTCATAGTATAACATATCTATGGGGATTTCAACTGCAATCAAACATGGATAGGATTAATTACTTTTCCCCCGAAATGGCCGTATTATTTTCAAGTTGCCTTAAGAGATCATCAATCAGACAATAGTAGCGGCCATGACAGCTGAGAAAGATGAATCCATTGTAATCACTCGGATTGATAAAGATTGTTCTTCCAAATCCTACAGTAGATTAAATAAAATAGAGAAGTGATGCATCATTCATCGATCCAGATTTGTGAATCAGTATCGTGTTATTCAATCAACACGTATTTGTCTTCGTGGTGGATAATTATCACCGAAGTCGTCTGGAGAGACAATGAAAATAGCACCAGGCGATTAATGCAAGACTGTAAGAATTTCACTTAATTGCACTCAGTACCAGAATTTTTCGCTGAGGATTCGAGTCCTTTCCCCTCCGTGAATTATGCACCCATTAAACTCTTGCCTTCACAACAACCGAATTTGTTTTCAAGTGCTTATGATACAAGTGATCGCAGAACAGTAAACAAGAAAAGAATACTTTGAAAGTCTGGAATGATTGAATACCTTGTGTCCTTTGCCGAAGTCTTTGATAAATATGCTTTCCTTTAAAAACACTTACTCTGTTATTGCCTGAGGAAAAATAACAAACAGTGTGTTATACTGTAACGAGACAAATAGCCTGGAGGAAAGAGGCTCGGAGATTATGAAACAACCACAAATGTTTCAAAGTTATTAAAGAGAAATCAATTACTTGCCGCACCAAAGAGAATATGTAAATGTATCTGAGGATCCGTCATTACGCTCGGCGAGGTACTTTCCGGTTATGGAACATCGCGAATTTCTACACAAGTTATGCAGTAGGTAAAATATTGATGCGTGACAGGTGTCAATAGAAAAGAAGCATTATGTTTAAACATTGGGCACGGCTGAGCCTTCCAGCGAGAAACCTTGCTGCAGACAGTTTATCGAATTTCAAACTTTTTGACAGAAAGCCAACATCTTGTGCGGTGTTTGATCGCCCAGTAGAACGTGACCTGATATTGGCAATTAAGCATTACCGAGAAAAGGGCATCGATTTGGACAACAATTGTTGCTGAGGATGAATCCTTAATGCCATGAAAGGCGTGGAGTAGATTTAGGACGTTTAACACAATAAATAATTTGCCTGATGCCTGATGTATTTAGACAGACTGTGCGGGGACAACTAACAAGCCCATCCCCGTTTTCCTTCATCGAACCAAAGATTGTAATAAGTATGATATACTAGACAGAAATACTAAGGACGTTCTTTATGATGGAGACTAAACAAAGCCTATCGACATAAGAAAGTGTCACGAAGCATGATACATAGACAGGAGAAGATTTGCCGCGGGATCTCCCCTATGTTAGACACGGTCCTTTCAAGTAGCAGGCGTCGTTTGGTCCCAATCCAAGAGCTGTACAATGGGACAGGCTCTCAGTCCCTGCAAGCGCTGGCACTGTGCAACATTGGTAATCAAACTTTAAGTACTCGAGAGACATGCAGAGACACCTTTCTACTCATGACGCTTGCTCTTGCTTCCATTTTAGTTTAATATTTCTTTTCTCGGATGATAGTTAAGGTAAACGTATTTTGTTTTAACAACTGTCAATTCTTAGAAAAATGATGATCAGTCAGAATCAAGAGTGTCTGTGAGACCACACATTCAAATAAATTTATCAGTGAGCTGTTTTGTAAAGTTGTTAAATCTCAAATGAAAATTCTGTGAATGTTTTAGTATCCAAAAGATAAACAGATCCAATATGATGTAATTTCCATTACCTTCTGCTATTGCATATATGTTCATTTTGACATTGCATTTTATAACTTTGCAGAGTATTCCAAAGCTCTAGATCAAAGAAAATTCTCATATGTAGGCAGGAAACTCTCTGAAATTACTTTAGGAGTGAACTTTCTCTAACTGAAGTCGACAACAATGATGCCTGATACGGTATTTTAAAATCAACCAGACAACGTGAATATCACAAGTTTTAAAAATACTGTGGCACTTTTCTGTAATCATATTCTTAAAGGCAATCTTTTTTTCTTGGTTACAATAATGGCGACATTAGTAATTTAGAATTTTTTCTCTTTTTTGATTTTGCATGAAGTCATATCGTACACAAGAAGCTTAAATTACACCAAGACAATAATTGTTCTAAAATGATGAGGGATTTTTGTAATCGGTTCCCTTTATGGTTTCTGTAGTTTACATCATTATTTTGATATTCTCTCTTAATCTCTAAATAATGAACCCAGAAACAACCACGCTTTAGACAGGATTGTCTACAGGATGCCATTATCTTGTAAACTCCCAACTTTCAAACAGAAAACAGCTGCATCCCCCCCCCCGAATCAATTCATATTTTGATGTTAATTTCATGAAACTAAAACATGTTTCGATTTTTTAAAGTTTTAAATGTTAAATGATAATGAAACTAGACACAAAAAGGGCATTGTGGTGTAGAGTAATAATTTGAAAGGAAAAGGAAAAACTACTTGGATGCATATCCGTACTCCGTTTGGAATGCTGGGTTGTCGTAATAAGAATAGTCGGGTTGAACCGGAGCCGTTCCAGTAGTTGTATCGTAGTACTGGGTCGGCTCACAGTTTAGAGTGTAGGCCAAAGAGTTATTTAAGGTTTGCTGATACTGTGCATAGTGGAAAAAATTGTCTTCTACTTCTTCAAATTGGTCCTCACAGTATTTGAGAACCTCATTGTTCTGTAACCGCACTTCCTTTAAATTATTGAGTTCTTCTTTCTTCTTTGTAACTATTGCCTGTTCATCTAAATTTTGTGATTGTTCTGGAACGTTGTTTCTAAATATTCTATTAAAAATTTCAGCACTCCACAAAACGTTCAAAACATAAATAAAACCTACGACTACTAAAGTGAAAATAACGGAAAAGGGATCCATCCGATGCAGGTTCCAATTAGTCGGTAAGGACCTCCATGTAAGGTGCACGTTGTGCATACCTCTTTATGAGAGTAAGAAGGTAACTCTTTGGTGAGTGTAAGTACATTTATTCTACTCTGGCCCTACTAGTGGTGCACTCTATATATACGGGTATATGCTGGTCTGTTATTGGCTAGTGTATTATGGGTCTAGGGTATGGGCGGAGCCCTCCCTGTGCATGCTAAGGCGCGTGTCGTACCCTGCAATAATATGTAGCAAAGTGCTCCTTTGAGAACTGTGTTGCACTTTTGAAGGAAAGCAACAAGGGTCTTGCGGAGTTTAATAATTAGTAGCCAACGTAAACAGACTTAAAAACAGTTATTCGAGTTTTACATTATAAGACAGAATTTATATTAGACACACTTTTATGATTTTTTCAAAATGTGAAATGGTGCATGAAACAAACTTCACTTTAAGGTCTGGCAAGTAACACATGCCTCTCTGGCCTATTTGGATAAGCATTCAACCTTAGATCCAGTAGATCAGTGATGGTCAGTGTTGTGAGTTCGATTCCCAGTGGAGGCAACTTTTGCTGAAATCTTTTAAATCTCTTGATGTAAATTCAGGTTTTAAATGTAAATGTGATCTTATCGTGAAAAAACTCGATTCCGTGCATATGACCTTGGCTACTTCTTTTCTCTCCAGACTGCTATTGACATAGGATAAGCACCCCGAAGCCAAAAAAGCTAATACTGATAATGTCTGTAATCTGTGTGACTTCCGAGGCACCGATCTTCAGGGTAATAGGACAACTAAGGAAGTATGGCCTGGAATTGTAATTGGACAAAATAGGGCTAATTATGGTCCACAGTCAACGAAATTCATCTCATATAACAACAAAACATTCATTATTTCAGGAAACAAAAGCTGATCTCGACTGTTGGGATTCTGAATGTGTTCTACACCGATTTTAAACTTTCTTTTCCTTTTTCTGAAAGACTGCGCACATTTTGCACGCCCAGTGTTATAATTTAGCAAAAATACAGTACACTATGAATCTGTAGTAAAATTGTGTATTTTTCGAAACATACATCTTCATTACTGTAATTGTAGTGATTATCACCCATCTATATTGAAGAAAGCAATGTGTAAGAATTTTTTCTGAAGTACATGGAAATATAGCACACCTTTGTCAATTCCCATAGATTTCCTACAGAAGCACTTTTTATGGTACGCTTATTGCTTAGTGCATTGATTAGCTTGAGATAATAGCAATTGCTTTGAAAACATGAGCTATTCATTTCATTTGTGTTATGTGACATAACAACCTCTAAATTTTCAGAATTGTTGACTAACATTTGTTTTGAAGTAACATTTTTGCATTACTTTGTTGATAAAGGTGTATATTTACCCAAACATTGCAAGCAACCTTAGTATTGGATATCATATGCCTTATTGTAATGCATGCTTGTAAGTACTTCCGAGCAATAATTCCTGTAATGCAAGTAATCCGGATTCCTGAAGTTAGATAATGTCAAGTGTACGTGACTTGCGGACATTAAATTTCCTGGGGGCACGACCCTTTCCGAGTGATAAGTTTTCTTGATATCTTCGAGCTGAAGAAAAATGCCAACATCTCAATGGGTATTAACTTATTTAAGGAGGAAACATAAAGTGGCAGGTTATCGTTTGGTCATATGCCTCTTACTTCAAGAAATCACCATCCTTTTCCACTGATTAACGTCATAAATTTTCCAAAATTTTCACCATTTACGAAATCCTGTCCTTGTACATCATTAGAATTAGGTAAGAAGTACGCACAAGAATCTAATTTCGGCAATACATTTTTTAGCATGAACGGTTTCTATACTGTTTGCTGGACATATTAAAATAGTATTATTCTTCTACCTCTGGATTCTTTACATTATATTCGGTTTAAAAAACAGGAATACCAATTTATTTGAAAGTGATACAGGTTCTTTTCGACTTGCGAACAATTATTTATTTATTCTAGTCATTGAATTTATTATTTGAGTACGCAAGATGTTGATCTGTGTAGCAATAAAATCTACAAAGCCCATTTGTTTTTCCATCATAGATTGCAACAAAAGCCATACAAATGAATTAAGCGTGACCTGCTTGACAAAGTGTACTAGGGGCCTTCGTCTTGTCATCTATCACTTGTCGGGAAGAAGTTTATTGCCTGGATATTTTCTTTTGGCATATCTTGAGCCAGAAAGGGGACAGCAAGGAGGATTAAACATTGCTACTTCTAATATCTGTCTCGCCACTACTTGTTATCTCTGGCAAAAGTTTTAATCAGACTTTGTAGGAAGTTATCAATTGCACCAACAATGCAGTCGAGGTCAGGTTCCTCTCGATCTAATTTCTTATGGTCAATTTGGCAAAACTTGGTGATTAATCACAATCTCTTCTTTTTTCTTTTGCTAATTAAACGTCTACTAATTAACTTCATATCTACTTCAGATGTATCATTTATTCTGCAAGGAAAAATTTTGTGCAAGTATTTGAAAGTGATTTCCAATATACAGAGGGAGATCTCGCTTGATGCATCAACCAGTAATGCAATTTAGCTGTTCACAGTGACCTCCTCCATATTGCACCCAGATTTCGGCCATATCCTTGAATGCTGAAATAAACTCGCGAGATTTTTAAAAGCTTCTATTCCCCTTGAAATCAATCTGATCTGTTCAGTCTCATGTAAAATCTAAACCCATGTAACGAAGTCCGTAGAGACTTCAGTGCTTGAATCATTAAAGATTTTAACGAAAAGACGGTAATATATATGGTCATTGTGCCTAAGAAGCTTATGGAATTAATAGCATCAGGTAGACAATGTAGATCCGGGAATGATTCCAGGAATGATGCGGCGGTCATGGCTCTGCAGCATGTTACATTACGTTCGCTAAGATCAAAGCTTTGAAAGTGGACCACCTGGGCTGTCGCAATATGCCTAACCAAGAGTTTCACTTATCCTAGTTTTCCTTTGTTACGAACTGAAAGGCTTCTATTGCTGCTGTGGCAATGAATGTACTCTGTGATACATCTTCAACAAACCACTTAAAGCCCATAAGCCATGCCTTGGAGAAGCATAATATTGAAACTACTGATGGAAAATGCCTGTTACTTACAGCCAAACGGCTTGTAATAAGTGCCATCATTGTAGGAAAGCTTGAAACTCCCATGCGAGTTCTTAATTTCATTTCTCTCTTCCTAATAATGCCTAGGCCATCGGTCAGATGAAAGGTTTTTGCAAAGAGTGTTAGCCGTTCGCACCTTACAAATGGGTTTAAAGTTTTATCGCACAGTGGTGAGCCAGGATGTGTTAAGGCTTTGCTGTCCGAGGCTCGGGCAGCTTCACGCAGTGTCATTCCGCACCCGACTGCGACTCCGCTTCCTCGTTCAGATTCCCAGTAAAACACCCATCAGCTGCACGCGTCCCAACCAAAAAATCCCAAAACGCCGGGAATATACCGAATGAAATGTCATTGGCCACAGGAAACCAACATATTGTACTGACAAATTATTCATAGCTTGCGCGTTGAAGTGAACTCTGTGAAGTACATGAGTATAATCAGTACAGACTTCCTCCCAACCCGATCAATAGGCAATAAAACGTAAAAAGGTAAAGACACTTCAGAGCGGATAGTTACTATGGTGCTTTTTAAGTCCAAAGCTATAAGTAATTAATCTAACGAGAAAAAGTGGATGTGCTTAGCATCTATTTTCGAGCTTAATCGAACAAGAGTGTTTCTCATTTGTCATAACAGTCGTCGTTTAAATTGTTTGAATAAAACATGAGGGTGGATATCTCAGCGGATTGGACGCTTGTTACTGTATGTCTACTAATAACTCATTAAGGCGTTAAAGCAGCCGTTGCTTCTGTCAAAAGAAATCATGCTAATCAGCTTTATTGCAATAAAGAAATTCGCTTGCCTCATGAGTTCTAAGTTTTACTCAGTGACCTCATCCGCACAAAAAAGTGTTCGCTTCGAGAATTCAATATCAGGGTGTCAGGAAACTAAAAGTTCATTTACGCACAGTACAAAAAACTCACAAATCAACTGGGATTTGTAAAACATAATCAAACAACTTTACGTGGGTTTGCCCCTTCGCCATGGGGCCTGTTTTCATATCTATATTTAGTAATATTACAGTCTGTCTATTGGATTCCCTTACTGGGATGTGATCAGAACGCATTTACTCGGCTATCCACTTAGATCTACGTGACAAAGTTGTAGACCAGAGGAACGCCAAGGAGCCACAAACTTGTCCGGACCTTTTCTTTTGCTCCAACCATTGCCGTAAATGCATATCTTTCACATTTTTCCTTCGGCTTTTATTTTGAAATCTGATTTCATACAACTGAGGTGAATGATAATGCACGTAATGTCAACAGACAGTTGAGGTAGCACCTTGACCAAACACGTGACATTAATTAATTTGTTTTGGAGAAATACAAAATCAAAATTAAATTCATTAGGGAAACGGTAGACACTAAGAAGGTCATGCAACGGGGGTAAAACTAGTTCACATGCACTTTGTGTTCAAAATCAAAGCAAGACAACGTGAAGTTTCATGAACACTTGGCACCAAGCTGTCCACATCAAATCCACCTTAAACGACATCAAAAACAAAGTGGAAGTGGTGTACTGCAGAAATATCAATGAATTTGTTGTGAACTGAAATGGCAATGGTGGGTTTATTAATTTGAAATGTACGTATGATACAAATCATAGATTTATCATCAAAAAACCAAAATACGTGACAAAGTTCGGGGGGACAGCCAGAACTTTTCATAGGAGTTATAGCCAGCATCCTACGGGGTGGGCGCTACTCCTCCTGATTTTTTAAAATTTCTGAAAAACTCCATGAACATAAAGAAAATTTGGTCCTTGGGAAGCCTTCCCATTGGATCTGACTTAATTTATCAATTCAGGGTTCTTTTTCTTCAACTGGTTGTTGCGTTATAACTATTTCGAAAGCTTGCGTGATGACCTAATTAGCCCAGTCCCAGCAGATGATATCTTGCCTCCGCAATTGGACATAAACAAGTCTAGAACCAATAACTCCATAAACCAGGGTTTTGTGAAGGGTATCGTCTTCATTAGCAAAGTAAGTAATGTGTTCCATGCTTAAAGTGCTTGGTTGAAACAATCGGAAACAAATTTATTGTAAACAGATTCTACAATTCACATATTGGAGAACAGAGACTTCAGAAATTAATTCCACAGCTTTGTTTCCTTCCCCAAGTGCAAATAGAACGGGAATAAAGCCATGTGTCCATGTTCAAATGAGTCGCATGTTTTTGACATGTGTTATACCAATTTTATCACTTGAAACATAATTTTCAAAGAAAATAATATTGCTGTTGGTTGTGTCACATATTTTGCCAAGAACCTAATCATTTCGCAACAGGTTAAATGTTATCTTTAATTATTAATGCGTGCTGTTGCTAAGCGAAGTTTAGCGAAAAGCGTCATCAAATCACAGAGGCAAATTTACTTGTCATTCTGGTATTTGACGATACCAATGACAGAATGCTGAAGTATGCGGTACTTTCCCATTAATGGCCATGTCTGTCTGTGGCTATAGCTCCCCAGACGTTCTATTGGCTAGAGTTTGGAGTGGAAATCATGGCTTCAGCGGGAATAATGTTGGGCGAGCCCTGATGAATAATAGAATAATGCACCTGTCCTCCGAGAGTGCTCGGCAAGAATGTGAGAGGGGACTCACCGTTATCTTCCACCACTTCTTTTTTAGAATCTTCAGAATAGTAATAATGTCATTGGAATCAAGGCGCTTGAACTCGGGAATTAATCGCGTCCAATTTGATCTCATAACAACTTTAGTCTTCTTCTTAAAACTAGTCGAGATTGTTGTCAGGTGTGCCAATAATATTATCAAAGTATTTCCAAGTAAGCCAGATGAAAAAGGAACCTTGGAAAGTAAGTTACTTTCATCTGAACTATCTACATACAAACATTGCTTTCATGATTAAATATCTTATTGGCCACATTAAATAGCATCCATGGTGACAAGTTCCACAACGGCTTGTGATTAATTATGATTGTCACCATACATTTACCTAATTAAAGTGATGCTGTTCGGGATTATATTTTATAACATAATGATGACAAACTTTCACAGTTCTGCAGCATCCTTCTTGCAACCGATAAAGTAAGGGATTGACTTCGTGTTTTTTGTCCCGTACAATCTGTACCAAGATGTACCTGAATCCAATTCTAATCTGCTATGAAAAATCAACACCTGGGGCTTAACTTTCAATTCCGTCAATGTCAACCAGATAAACTTACTAGCTTTCATCCTTTACATGTATCGACCGTACTTGAAGGGAGGCATTATGATAAAAGCAATCGACGTCTAGAAGGTTACATTGACGCCTGCCTTGGTTTGAGAGTTATTCTATCATAACCAGATGTTGTTCTTATGACGACACAGCTCATTCATTGACTAATCCACGGTGAAAGTCCACAAAGAGAAAAATAATACCACATTACTCATTGGGTCGTTATGAGTGCGGGAAATAATTCATGTAACTGTACGCAATGGAAAAAGGATATATTGTTTTCTTTCCTTTACATAATAAGACAATCTGAGATTAAAAATTTCGTTGTGGTACTAAATTATGGAATTTATTAATTATCTAACGTTTTAATAGAAATAAAGTTAATTGAATGATTGTTCATTTGGTCTGAGGTAAGGAAGACACTTGCTGATGGCGTAGTCTACCCCAATTTTGACTATTTGTTGCTCAAAACACTCAACGAAATAATCCACTGCGTCAAACCTGCTCTAAATCGATATGCAACACAAAATATCCTTTACATTACTGAAAGACCAAGTGCCTCCCATTGCACACACTACTAGATTATATTTCCCCTTGGTTCATTCAATTGGATCACATATTTCCATCAGGTATCCTTTGAAGTGTACGTGATGGAATTGAATTGGCAAGTGTGTCTATATGTCCGATCAAATGTTCAGTCTCTAAGCTACAAAGTGGAATGCAGGAAAATGGCAAATCCTGCACACTTAAGCCACCTAGTTGATTAAACACCCAGGTCTTATTACTGAAACCTTTTAATGCCCTGAAGCAGATTTAGCGTAAACATCTTGGAGTTCATTACATCTATGGGTATTTGGCATAATAGAAAAATATTACTCTTCATAAAGTTCAATTTCGGACGACAGATTAAGATATATATATTCACCGCCCGCTTTGCAAACACTCAACAGTAGTGGGAGCTAGGGCCTCGTAATGGAAGATGGTGGGAATTTAGGCTAATGCTTTAAGTGACCCAAAATCATAACTTCATTTTCAGTTCATAAATATTTCAAGTCATCTCCATTGGATATAATTTGAGGCTTAAGGAACAGGGCATCATCGTTCACATGGTTTTGGTCTTTGCCCACGGTACTGATGCGATATTTGCGTGTTTAAGATTCACTTGATTCTGTATTTCATCTTTGTCAAACACTTCTTGCATTTTGGTATGGTGTGCAAGGAACACTTGATAAGACAGCTATTTCCGTGATTTGAACCATATAACGTTCCCCATTTACCCAACAGTGAAAGAACTTTCCCTCACTTCCTCGAAGTTGATTACTTCCTGCTTAAAATGTCAAAGGTGCCACTCTGAACGTAGGACTAAATTTACAATACACATGTAAATCACAATTTGTGCACTTTATTGCTGAGACTGAAACAATCGGTCAGAACGATCCCGATTCCAAGTTTCATTGTAGATCTTTTCTAAAATGCATATTTTATTCATTAGACCTTTGATTAGGCGGTCTGTCACTGGAAGTGTATGGATTCATGTAGTATAAGTATACAGTGTGCAACAGTATGACTGTGTGGACGGCCTTTTGACAATGCAGCCAATATTTTGACTGTTCTATCGGATAAGGTAATTCTCTGAGTAAAAATTATTGAGTAGTCACATTTGCTTTCCCGGTCGTTGATAATAAAAATTTATATCGTGAACTTTACATAGTCAATAAGGATCTAATCTTATATTTATGAATTTGGCACCATTTGGCATCGAGTAGAGAATCTAACAATGAAGCAAAAAAATAACAGTGCTGTTTTCTCGTTCACAAGTTACACCATCAACCATGTAAATTTCACGTGGCAGCCAAACCTTGTACCAAATAATTGGTACTCAGTTTTTTAATTGGATACAAATTGAAACTTCAGCTTCTGTCTGCCACAACAAAGTGATTACATGGCTGATCCATTGTGTTAAATTGCATTTAAATTAAAGAAACGTCTTCAGTAAAAACAGATAATGTGGCTGCAAGAAAATACTTGCCTATTCAATGCTTTTTCAATTGTATTTTAACAATGTCAGTTCTCTCTCTACTTTTCTCTTGGAGTATTTCAGATGTCAAATAGTGAAACATTATAAAGAAAATAATTCCCTCTTCACTACGTGTCAAAGTTTCACAGAAATGTCGTGTATCAACTGACGGGTTGATCCATGTGTTCAGACCTAATTCAAGTTTCTTACTCAAAAGGCTTGTAAGAACCAACATACCTTCTTCATATCACAAGGGAAAAAGTATCTTTGCACATGGAAACCACAAAGTTGATATGAATTTTATAAAAACTTCTTCAGCTTCCATTTCATGATAGGGATATGTACCTATTTATATTGAAGTATAAAAATAGCCCTGTGATGGGCTGAGGTGGTTTAAGTTGAATGTGTCAAAAATATGTCAATTGCCAAATAATCAAACAGCTGGACTATGGAGGAGGTTCACAAAAAAAAGAAATTGACACAATGAGGTTC